>JAJJWW010006629.1:0-86532 GCA_023531295.1 Papaver armeniacum | reverse complement strand
GATGGTAATTTCCAAGTCTTCCCACGACTAACCCCGAAGTAGCAACCCCTCTCCTCTTCTTGAAACCCATGGAATTTATTATAAGTTTCGAAACTAGGTGAAATTGATGGATCATAGGAAGTGGATTGCTCCTTCCAAAATCGGAGGCGCACAAATATGAAACTTTAATACCTTCATAAATGTCATCAACTGATAAAGTTTCTTTATACTATTTGACCTTCTTCTTCTTAAGAGTCTTGATATAAATAAAAATATCAAGAACATCCATCATATTAGTCACAAACCGAAAAGACGAGGGTACCCAAATACACCAAAATATTTTTGTTTCAACCTATAAGTCTGATACCTAGTATGATCGTCTATGGACAAAGTCAAGACAATACAACAACTTGATATTCACTTGACAATAGTTACGGTACAAGACCAATTGACTATAGGATCAAAGTCAAGTGATTAGGATTAACGTACAAGTGTATTACTTTTAATTATAGTAAACAATTACAATTGCGGAAAATAAAAGTAAATAACACACACAGGATTTTGTTAACGAGGAAACCGCAAATGCGAGAAAAACCATGACCTAGTCAGTTTTGAATACTCTCATAATTAAGCCGCTACACAAAGTACAATGCCAACTTATAGGGAGAGACCAAGTAAACTACCCTAGTTACTTAGTTCCTTCAAGATCCTTGCGGCCTAGACCTACCGGTCACGCACATAAATCCCAAGACATAAAATCAATCTTGAGTTGCTTTACCGATGTAAATTCTTAAGCACTCAACTCCTTTTGATCGCCTTCCAAATATTAAAGGAACAAATTTGTTTGGTATCTACTCCAATAATCTTTTAAGAAAAAAAAATTTGTTGAGTTGTTGACAAAAGCTAGCTCTTCCGTTTAATTTAATAAAGTCCTTTGTCGGGTAAGATCAATCTGAATCAGTAACTTAGAATCAGATTCACAACTATCAGATTCAGATATTGAATAATACCACCAAATGATAGTTTCCAATCTAAACGACTTTATGATTAAAAAAATATAATCTAAGTCGGATCCCAGCCGATCAACATGTGTGCACAAATCACGAGATACAAAAACAAATAAGAAAAAAAAAATCTTGTCTTCAAATCTTCAATTGCTTTCTCAAATAACCTGCACAATAAAAATTGAATCCTCTTGTGATCAAATCACGCACAAAAAGGGAGTCTCGGTAACAATAGATTATCACAAGATATCTTTAGATCTAAAAACAGTTCTAAAAATCTCGTTGATACTTTGATCTAGTTTGAGTGACCCTTATGTCAAAAGAGAAGGCTCTCAAGAATAATCAAACTAGGTGCAATCAAAATTTCAACAACCGTTAGTCAATCAAATCAATTACCGAAAACTAAAATAACAATGAAATTATCTAGTTTCCCACCAACGTACTCGTAGAGATTTTTGATCCCACAAAAGTCTTTAAGCGAAATGGTCGTAAGAGATTTCGCCTAATTAGGTACTTTCCTCTCTGGATAGACGGCTTCACCCGAAACAACACAAGTAAAGTTTGTCGGCTCTTAGGATAGTTTGCTAGAAACAAAACTCATGTATTTATAGACCAAGGTTGTTCGGACAACAAGAAAATTCCAAAATCGAAAATATTCTCAAGATATGCAATAAGTACCTAATTCCGGTTTTCGTATTTCCAACTAATATCCAGCTTGTAATTCCGAAATATATCATTAGAAAATATCTAATTTGGTTTAACACTTAACTAATTTAACTTTCCAAGAGTTATGCTTTGATTCTTGAAAATCAAAAGCATATAATCGAAAATTCTTAATTAAAAGATTCTCGATATTTTAGATTTGGGATCACCTTGAGTATCAAGGAATATCTTTGGACAATAAAGATAATATTTGTATTCATGTCCAAATTATGTCGACATCCGGAACTTTCCTACTTAGCAAACCCTGATTCCAAACTCACACAAAACCATAAAGTAATATGTGAATATGAAGGATCGGTTTTGCTCTTGGGGACCTGGATCTACTATGAATCCTAACATAGCTTAAGATCGGTTTTCCCAAATCTCTAAATATAGGTAGGATCAGTTCTACCATGACTCCAATAATAGCTAGGATCGTATCTACCAAGACTCCCAATATAGGTAAGGATCGGTTCTACCATGTCTCCCAACAATATATAGGATCGGTTATACCATGTATCCAAAATATGTGAGGATCGGTTGTACCAAGGTTCTCGGATGAGTCAAGATCAGTTCTCTACCGCATATCTCAAACTAGGTAAAGATCAGTTCTACCAAAGCTCTCAACATAAGTCAAGATCGGTTCTACCAAAGTTATTACCTAGGTTTCAAATTGGTCATCCAATAGATTCTTGATGAAAATCTGACCAAAACGCCTATTGATTTCCTTTCGATTACAAAACAAGTTTCGTATATGTACTTCCTTTAAACATATGTAATCAAACATAGTTTCCTTGGATGAAATCACACTTATATCCAATACAAAATCAAGTAACGAGTTACATCGATTATGTCGATGTCACATTTACGAAGTTCAAAGATAAACGTTATACTTCGTATATAAATATTCATCCTTGACACTTTGATCATACTAAAATGATCAAGTCTAATATTAGAGTATTAAATATAACCTTGCATGTTATATTTTCAATCTTAAACGACTTGAAAACAACGATAAGAATTGAAATAAGTCAAGTTGGTATCACAATACCTCAAGTGGAAGGATGATGTCTTCGTTGTAGTCGATACGTCTTCAGAGTAATACTTGTATGTCTCAACATTCCTAGACTTTCTAGTCTAACCTAAACGAAGTTGGTCTCTTGTACATTTAATCAAGCGACTCTAATTGAGTTTTGATACTAAAATATGACAACCAAACTTGATATGCCAACGTTTGGTGGGTTCAACTGAGCAATGCTCTAACAACAACCATACCAGTACATCATATTAGTCACAACCTTACTTGTATTAACACTTGCATCAACATCTGCAAATAAAAGATTTTTTCCCTTAATATGGTTCACCAATTTCTCCTTTTCGGAAGAAAAATCAGAAAGAATTACCTCTCATTCTTCAAAACCATTAGCATTCATATCCTTAGAAAAACTAGAGTTCACTAAATATGAGAAGTCACATCAATATAACAGGAACCAAGTCAAAAGATGAAACCTCCTTAATTTTGTTTTTATTCCTTTTCAAAAAAATTCCCATTTCGTACCCTCTTGGGAAAGCTTTTTCCATTACCTCTCTTGAAGCCACCGCATTACCGAGACTAGATGTCTCACTATCTTACAAGCTGATGCAAAAATTTAGGAACTTTAAGTATCTCCATTTTTGATAAAATTCACCAAAATTTGTTTTGATCCAATTTTTTTCATGGGATTGTTTTAACAAAATCTAGTTCAATAAGGAGACTAGCATAATAACCATGCTCACATTTTAAAGTTGCGTAATCTACCTTAATTGGCCGACCAATGCCTTTCCTTATTGCTAACAGATATCTTCCTAGAATTCAAGACATAGTCCAAGAAATCTCACACAAACAAAAGAAGTAGACACTCTTTGATTATTGTGACGAAAATTATATTCCCAATTCCTTAACCAAATAAATTGATCTTCTACTTCCCAAGATCCATATTTTATAAAATTCCAATTAATATCATTATCAAGCTTAATAGTGAGAAAACCCTTACCAATTAGAATAAGCTGACATGAACCTTGAAGAGTCCAAAGATTCCTGAGAGTTTTCTCTGCATCTGTAATCTTCCGTTTTTGAAAATCAAGTCGATCAATCAAAGAAAATTTCCATTGATCCAGACCTTATTCGAACAAAGCATCTGGAAGTGTAATAGGTAGATCATCACCATGTTTTCCAGCTTCAGACAAGGAAGTAAGGTCTGCTGAAGTAGAAGATCTTTTATGCTCATAATTTTTTGACATAATCAACAAAATTCACACCACCGTCCATCTCTACTCTTCAAAAATCAAATATAAATGAAGAGAACGCCAATCATTTAACCTGATTGAAGAAAGGAAAGCTGGAAACGATTCCCATAAATCACCTGGAAAAAAATAAATTTGATCGAAAACCCTAAATCTAGAGTGCGGTCAATCCTGTTGAAAAATCACCCAGGAGCTTCTCACCCTCTCTCAGAAGTAGTTGTTGTTTAAGTATAAATTGATAGCCATATGTTAAGGTTAATAAATATGAGAAATTCAAATATATACGAATTTTGATTTGTGAATAATTTAAAATTAGTCAACCACAATCTCAAACGGTGCTTCTTTACCTTTTGTCTCTATTCATCTTTAAAATCAAATATCTTGATTATTTTTGAATTTATTGTTGTTTTTGTTTTTCATGAATTTTTTTCTTCTAAAATCGACTTAGATTTTTTTCCCAGAAAGGTTATGATGATACATAGGTCGCACCACTCAAACTGATTTATTTAATCCAATTGCCGATAAACGCCTCCTCTAGATTGCATGAGCCCTCAAATCAAGTTTATTGACAAAAAAAGAAGAAGAATAACTTACTTAGTCTACGTCAAACAAGCGATAAAGTTATTTTAGTTGCGACATCATTAATGATTTGAACAGTTTCCAAATGTTTATTTTACAACTACAATTCCAAGTTTATCCAATCTACTTTAACATAAGTTTTATCACATTTGAAACCTACCTACTATAAAAAGGTTTTTTACAAGCACTACTCTCATGTATACTTATTGCAACAATTATGGACTCGTGAAATCATATATAAGCATTACACTCATTTTCGATGTAGACGAGTTTTGGACTTTAAACTATAAGCACTGTTTGTAAAGGCATATAGCTCAGTCGAACTCGCAAGTTTTGCTGTCTCAAGCTTGTTATCAATGTCAGACATGCAAAACTATATATTGAGTTGTATTCTACTAAAGTCAAGTCTCGAACTAGCATTAAAATATGGTAGTTGAGTATCAAACATCATTGAATAACCCTTAAAGATTGAAGTCTGGAGAACAAACAAAGACATTTGCGAGAACTTCATCATCAAAGAGGTATATGAAAACCGACCTATCCTATTTATTCATGGGATATACCATTCTATCTTATGAGACTGTGTCATATGATCTTAGTAGATTTAATATTGCAAAGAAAAAAAGTCGAGTTCAAGCTTGTCTTGGTGAACTCTCGAAATGTAATTTAAGCAATGGTGCTCATAGATCCTTAACAATCTTAGTTAGAATAATTCATTATTCACAAACTGTTTTTGTTTCAAGTTGATCATTTGGAAATTGCCCAAGCAACAGTGCATACTTTATATGGCTACTTGGTACTTTTCAAATTTAATTTTGAGAGATATAGAACTACTTTGCGCAATGTACACATAATTGCATGTATTACCTAGTCAATTTGAATTCCATGAACTATATAGGTATGCAAACTATTTACATCTGAGTTCGGGAATGATAGTATGTTTTCCAACCCTTGGGCCTGACTTCGCGAACTTCCAAAGGTTTGCAAACCCAGTTCGCAAACCTATTAAATTCCGGTTTGGCAGAAGTCTCGAACTGTCGTCTTACATGACTATGTTGGCTTTTGCTACAACTCCCGTAGACACTTCTAAGACTATTTTATTCACAAAATAACTTTAGGCTTGTGGATTATTGTTAAGGCTTGAGTGATATTGCACACCGCTAAGTACTTGTAAGTTCTATCAAGCTGGTTTCTAGGATTGCGCTAATTACCATTATCGTTCTATCAAGCTGATTTTGTAGGATAAAAATTTGCCGTTCCCACTAGAACAATCCCAGGATCACAGATAAAAAATAACTTTTCGACTTAAAAAGAATCGAAAATTCAAAATTAGTTTGGAACCTAATTTCAAAACAAATTATAAAAGCAACAGACAAATATATTTTCTGCAAAGCTAAAAAACTTTGTTTCGACTTCCGTTTCTAGAGAAGCATATAAGCACTTCTGTTTTTAGTTCCCAAACGGGCTTCAAACTAGTTACCATAGTACGGATTTTTTTTTAGTTCCGAAGTTGGGAAATTTTTCTTAAGTAAAACAAAACGCACACTCAAAATAGCGTTTAAGAGGAGATACTACGCATCGTATAGACAGAAACCCTTAGGAGGTTCCTCTTTCAGAAAACCCCTTCTTCTTCAATTTCCCCCAAATCTTCATTATTATGTCTTTCATGGAAGACGAAGATGATGATTTCGGAGATCTCTATACAGATGTTCTTCTTCCTTTCACTACTCCCTCTTCTTCATCACAACCACCACCACCGCAACCCCTTTCTTCCGATCTCAACAATGATGATGATAAAAAATTAAACGGTGGTTCTTCCAATCCTAAATTACCTATTCCTTCTGAAACCCTAGTTTCGGATCGAAATCATGGGGGTGAGAATTTTGTTACAGAAGAAGAAGAGGTAGTAACTAGGGTTTCACCCAAAGCAGATGCAAGTAGGGTTCTTGATTTTGGTGTATCTGTAAAATCAGAACCTTTTGTGAGTTCTGAAATTGGCGATGATGTTCGAGTTGATGGAGATGATGATGAGAGCGGTGCCGTTGCTGGTTCTGGAGGAGAACTGAAAATGGAGAGGATGGATATGGATGATGGACAACCTATGATTCCTGGTTTGTCTTCATCTTCATCTCAATTTAATCCTCCTGCTGCTGCTCCTAGGGTTTTTCAGGATGAGGAAGAGGAGGGAGAACCTATGGAAGCTTCGAAAAGAGAGGAGGACGAATGGGATAGTGACAGTGATAGCGAAGATGATCTCAAGATAGTTCTTAATGAGGACGAGCATGACGGCATGAATGGGAAAGAACATGAGGGTGAAGAAGATGAAGATGGTCAAGATTTGGTTATTGTTGCTGGAGATGATCAGATTCATCAGCTTGGAGACGAGCAAGAATTGGGCGAGGATGGGACTAAGCAGATGGGCGATGGCGTCGAAAGGAAGGAAATTGGCGAAGGAGGACCTAAAGCATTGAATGGTGGAGTCATGATGCCTAATGCTGGCGGGTGAGACCAATGTATCCAAATCAAGGGTTTCATCCACATCATTCTCAGTTTAAGGTCAGTTTTACATCACTTGTAAAAGAAAAAAATCAAAAGAATGAAAAGTTATATATAGTAGTTATAAGCTGTTATTTGTTTTCTTGCACATCAATGGGAACTAGAGATGTAAATTGTGCCATTGTTGTGCTATAGTGTTGGACTTTCTAGCTCGGTAATTGTACAATGTAAATGTTCTCACTCTATAGAAAAAGGTTTTATAAATACACTTAATTTGCTTAATCCTTGTTTGTTGTTCAATTACAAGTGTTTGAAAAGCAATGCCTCTCTGTTCCAAGAGTTTGTGGAACAGGTTGTCGTCAGTGCAAGGAGTTCAAAGCCTAAATCCCTTTGGTTGTTATGTTAAGAGTTGTCTCAATTCCACAGCGTGATTTAGGTTTCTGATCACTAACTGCTTATTTCAAAGATCATCGAACTCAAGTGGAGTTTGTTTGCCTACCATCAAAGATTTCAGAGCTTAACCAAACAAAAATGTGATTTCTAATCTCAATGGACGGCACAAGAGTTTATCCAAAACTATATTCTCAGTTGCTTAGATCTCTTTGCAAAGTAATCCTAGCTGACACCTCAGCTCATCAGCTCATGGTGCTCAGCGGAAAAATGCAGTATGACTTAATGGAGTTATCTTTCCTTTTCTGTCTCACCTGGATGTTTTTTGATAGCATGGGCAGTGTGCTATGCAAGTTGAGGTCTATTTGATACACTATTTGTCGATAGAAACTGTCGAAAGATGCTTGAATGCCAGTAGACAGTGCTCTCCCAAACTGCAAGAAATAGTGAACAGCCATTCTGTTGGGCAGTCTCCTCAATTTGTTGCGCACTAAAGATAACTTTGTTAAGAATCAAGATGGTCCTAGGTGATTAGGATTAGCATACACTATTGTCATGGATTTTTACACTTTTATTTATCAATGTATAGTTGTGAGATATAGATAATTGGAGCACATATCCAGGCAGTAAGTTTTGGTGCATGGAAATAAAGATTAGAAAGTTAAACATGTAATTGTCACACCAGAGTGAGTTGAGTCTAGGATCTTTACATCTCACAGCTACTCTGCTTATTTAGAACCATGAATTTTATGTTACCAAACAGTGTTTATGCATCTAGTTCGTATAATGCTAACCGAATTTCCACTGCTGTGCTTACTGTTTCTGCATTTGAATGTTTCCAAACTCTTGTGTCAGAAACCCTTTTATGGCATTTCTAAACTTTGATTGTTAATTATCAGTTAAACTAACCTTTTTTTTTTTTTTTTTTCTTTTTTTTTTGTTTGGCATTAGTATGTAAGACCCGGTGCAGCAATGGTACCTGGTGGAGCTAATGTTGGTCCTGGAGGTCTCCAAAACCAAGTTCGCCCCTTGGCAACATAGGCACTGTTCCTGGAGCTGGTAGAGGGGATTGGAGACCTATGGGGGTGAAGGGTGGTCCTCCTATGAAAGGGTTTCAGCCAGGTTTTGGATTCCCTGGACAATTTGGAAGAGGACCGGAGTTCACACTTCCATCTCACAAGTAAGTTATTCCTGATACATAGTACATAGGTCCATATGAATTGCATCAATTGGCATACCCATTCATGAGAATATGCAGTTGTTGTAATTATCAGATGAGCATTTTCTTTTTTCAATTGTTTTTCTCGGATACGAGTCTGTCCTGTTCCGTTTGGATACATTAACATCTTCCTTCCTCAGTTATCTTGTGATTTTGTTGGAGATTATGAGAGTCCCCAAGTAAAGATATCTGCTACTGTAACATGCCTCCACATTATGATTATATCTCTATCATACACAGTTTTGCACTTCCTGTTCAACTTTCTAATGGTTATCCCATTTGAAAGTTGTCCATTTTAAATGTAGAAATGTCTCTCTGGTCCTCATTTGCGAAGCTGGTAACATGTTTAGCTGCATTAGTATGTCTTCCTGTAATCAGTTGGAAGCTCTGTGCTTATTTGTTATTGCCGCTTTGTGATAAGTGGAATTATGTCATAGCTGAGAGAGTTGGTGTTTCCATTTTCTTGGGTTGAACTCCTATGAATAATTCCACTGAAATAACCATTGAATTATAACAAAATTTAAAAAAATAAAAATGGGATTACCTACCTGCAAATTCTGCAATCGAGTCAATGATGTGGATGTCATATGATATGCGTTTACATGAGACGTATTAGGTTCAAGCTTAAGATTAGTCCTTAATCATGCTAGTGTAGTTGTTTAATTATATAATAACATTCATTATTTTTGCATATATTTTTATATCTGTGATTTGTCCGCACATGCTCTTTCCTAATTTTATGTGTTATGTTTCAGAACGGTATTTGATATTGACATTGATGGCATAGAGGAAAAGACATGGAGAAATCCTGGTGTTGATATATCTGATTTTTTCAATTTTGGATTGAACGAGGAGGCCTGGAAAGATTACTGCAAACAGCTGGCAAGTTTTTTGCTTTGTAGCTTTCATGAATTGATCAATCTTCGTATCACTATGTGAGGCTAATGTCGAGATTGTGCAGGGGCAACTACGTCTGGAAGCTACCATGCAGTCCAAAATCCGGGTGTATGAAAGTGGGCGATCCGTGCAGGTAGTGAGAAGTGGCTGCTTTTTTATTTCTCTTATTTTTTTGAATTATGGCGATTACTTGTCAAAAGAGGGAGATAGTGAGTACAAACATAAGTGTACTTTCTGTATTCTTTCAGGACTACGATCCGGATCTGCCTCCCGAACTTGCTCTTGCAGCTGGTGGTCAAGATACTGTTGAAAATTTGAATCCTGGAAAGATAGATGGTGGGCAAGGTGATTCAACTGGCCAAGGAAGAGGAGCTGCACATGCACGGCCGATGATGGTAGGTTTAGCTGTTTTTTTCTTGTCTAGCCAATTGGATTTTTTTTCAGACAACTGACATATCTTGGATATTTTGAGTCTTCATGGTGAACCTTAATTTATCTCTCTTCTCCTTCACTCTTTCCTATTACATTCCGTAATCACCACGTGCTCTTCTACATCTTCTTTGAGTTTGTATCTCCGTGATCCTTACACTTTAGTATGCTGGTTATGTTTTTTACCAGCCACCAGGGAGGGCAATTCAAGTGGAAGGTGGTTATGGTGAGCGTCTTCCATCCGCAGAAACCAGACCACAGCGAGCCCGTGATACCGATTCAGTCATAGAGGTACAAACACTCATTTTGTTTTTTATACTGCAATATTCTATGGTTTCAGAGTCTTATCTGCATGGACGATGCTCTGATTAAAGTTTATTGGGTGAACAGATTGTGTTGCAGGGCTCCGTGGATGATGATTTATCCACTGATAACGGTAATGATGAGCAACTTGGGGTGCAAGGAGAGGATCTTAAAGGGGACCACGAGATTGAAGAGGATATGGCTGAGCAGCCTGATAATGAATCTTATGAAGGAGATGGTACTCTGCCTTCCCCATCAGAAGCAGCACCTATTCATTATCGTCGTCCTGGTTCAAAAGGGCATAACCCTGTCTATCCTCCAGGGGCTTCTGGCTTGCATCATGAAGGAAGGTAATGTAATTGTCCTTGGTTTGGAAACCTGTAAAAGTTGTGCCATGTACCGTTGCATTTCCGTCCAGTTCCTCTCTTGATATGTTCAACCAAAAAAACAAAAAATCTGCTGCTTTTTGGTTGTATACTTGGCATAATTCAAATACTTAAGTAACTATAGCCTTTGAGCGGTAATAAAAGCTTTATGTACTTCTCCAATTTTCAGGCGGTCACAGGGGGACGTACATGTCAACTCTAATCATGCTGCTGTAGGTAGCAAGTCCTATGATACAAGTAAGGGAAAATCAAGTAGAAGCAGTGATGGAAATCAGACTCCAGAGTCATCATCTCATGTTCAAGTTGATGGTGCGAGGGGTTCGGTTTCAGAACATAAAGATGATTTGCACAATGAACTTGCTACAGCTGACAGCAGTGTTAGGATAGATGAGGATGAAATGAGTAGGGATGTGACACTTACAAATGATGCTAGTGGAGATGGACAAGTTATCTCTAAAGCTGATCAACCTGCAGTGATGGATATTGACGAGGGGTATGACCTAATGCCAACACGTAGCAGTGACAACAGCAAAGCAAGATCAGGGGGCAGCAGGGATTATCAAAAGAAGCGCGAAACTGGTGAGGAAGAAGTCGTTCAAGAGGCACGTTCTAGACGAATGGGTGAGATGAGAAGACGTCGGGATGAAGATGAAAATAGCTTCGAAAGAGAGGTAGTACTGACAGAGATGGTAGGGTTGATGTTGGGAGAAACCTCATGCCTGTAAAAGTCAGAGAAGATTCTCATCACCCCAGTAGAGAATCTTACCTAATCCTGCACATCAATTGCATCCAAAGACCACAGACTTTGAAATGCGGAGGGATAGTAGTTCTGCTGGAGCTCGGCAAAGAAGAGATGATGAGACACATGTGAGGAGGGTAAGAGATGAAGAGACAAGAAAGCGGGAGCGTGTTGAGGAGATTGGGTCCAGGCACGGAAGTAAGGCTCGTGAAAGTGAAAGTAATGAAAGAGAGGAGCATCATCATCACTCAAGGAAACGGTTGGAAAATACTGAATGGAGGGGACGCCCTGAAAAGATTGTGGGGCATAGCCAGAGGGATAGGGATGATTACATGATGAATAGGCTCGAAATCTTGAACGATCCTCCCACTAAAAGAAGAAAGGATGAGGAGTATCCAAGGAGGGAACAAGCTGAGAAAGAAGAATACTTACATGGGTTCAGGACTAGAGAAGGCAGCAGTAGAAGAAACCGGGAGCCTGATGATTTTATGGAACATAGGAGAGATGATAGGCTGAGGTTAAGGGAGAAGCTCGATGACCCACATTTCCTTAGGCACAGGGATGAGAGTTGGCGGCTGAGGGAGAGGGATGAATGGCAGAGGCTTAAACAGCCACATGAGGACATATTTCCAAATCGAGAAAGAGAAGAAATCAGGGGTTCAGTAAGGAGTTCGCGTGGAACAGAGGACAAACATATGATGGGTAATGCAAGGATTAAGGATGAGTCTAGAGTCGTAGGTTTTGAAAAAGACTACCCGTTTAAAGATAAAAAGCGGCTGAATGAACAATCTAAGCGAAGAGAGAGAGAAGAGGATGCCACTCTTTTACAGCACAGGGGACGTGAAGATGTCTTTGCGAGTGAAAATTATACCCACAATGAGGACAGGAACCCTAGGCATGAAAGGTCAAGCAAAAATGGTGATCATTCTGTCGATAATAGGCAATGGTCGAACAAGGAGAGACCGAAAGATATCTCAAGGAGTAAAGAATCTGAACTCGGCGATCAAAATACTGTAGCACGCAGCAAAAGGAAGCAAGAAGAATCTAGTGCTCACCGATATGTGAAGGTGTGATTCATTTCTCTGTACAAATATTCATGCTTTCCAATATCTGAACTCAATTTTTAAGGTTTGTCTCCCCTTTTGTATGCAATTTTATCTTCAATTATCAGAAGGTAAACAGGAATGAGATTCTCTTAGGATCTTTTCTATAGATTTTGTTTTAATATGGTCTTGATGGATTGCGGTATCTTCTACTTGCTTTGATTTCCCTAAATAATTATTTGATCAAGTATGTATTTGTTTCTTCAAGTCTTGATGCAAACAGCAACCAGTGTTTATATTTTATAATCGCTGGGATTTCTGTGCTCGAGTATCGGTAAGTCTATTTCCTCCCCTTCTACTTTTCTTGTAGAAGTTGATTGATGAACTTGAACTGTTCCCCCGTTTTGGGGAGATAACTTACCAGATTATTTCCTGTTAGATTGAAGAAGCATCTATTGTGGAGATCTTTTACGATGCAAATTGATATCATCTGACCTCTATACTTCATAGTTAATATTAGTACTGACTGCTTTGGATGGAATAATCACCATAGCCCTTCAGTACATGTCGTTTGATTTATTTGCATATTTTTGAGTCAGTGCTTCAATTGCTTGTTTTTTTCCGCCTTGTAGTTCTTCCCTTTGTATGTCTCAACGCTCTTTTTCCTGGCTGCATCCCTCTTGATTGCGAATTAGCCACCCAGTAAGCTCTGGATGTTGATTTGTATGTATGTTCCTTTGGAACTGAGTTTCTTACGATTGTGCAGGTTGGCAAAGGTGCTAGTGAGCAGGAAAGTGGTAGCATCCCCACTGAATCACGTGCTTCTGGGCAGTCAAGGACAGTTTCTTCCTCGCTCTCCAAGAAGAATCACAAGGAGATTGAACCTCCTGTGCAACACAGCTCTAGAAACCACCGGCAAGATGCTTCCTCAGATGATGAACGTCAGAGTTCGAGGAGACGAGTTTCCAAACAAGATAGTTCAATGAATGAGAAAGAGAGGACACGCAGTACCAACACAAAGACCAAGGAGGCAAACAAGAAGAACAACAAGAATGATACAGCTTCTTTAGCCAGTGACCAACCAGATGAACTGGTTAAGAAAGTCGAGACAGGTGATAATCAACATCCCCCAAATGAGGAAAAAGCTGCTGGAGATTCTGAAAGAAATGGAGATGACCGCAGCCACCTTGATACAGTAGCAAAACTGAAGAAAAGAAGTGAGCGGTTCAAGCTTCCACTGACAAGTGAAAAAGATGCTACTGGAAACCGAAAGACAGATGCTGAAGTGGTTACTACCCATAACGAGACCGTGGCTGATGAAGCTGGGATCAAACCAGAGAGGCCAGCTCGGAAGCGTAGGTGGACTGGTAGCTAAATGTGAGACGAAGTTGTTGGAGAGGATGCTAGCAATGTCTGTTTCTGTTGTGTGGATTTGGCTGGGACTTTTGCTATGATGATCAGCATGACCTGATTAGCGCCTTAGTGTCGGATCACATCATGTTATCTTCTGCATCCTGGCTGCTCTAATCTTTTGGTTTCAGCATCGTTTTATTTTCTTAATACTCAGGCTGCTATATATGTATCTTTATAACACATGTATGATGAGAAACTGTAACATTGAACACGTAAATGGTTGTCTTAGTGACTTATTTTTGTACTGTGGAGAGAACGGGATCGTGTCTGATACCCGTTGAAAAGATTATTGTTGTTGTGACTGTTCAGAAGAAATCTGTCATGTGGCAGAACGGTTTCTCTTGGAGCATGCAGAGGCAGAGCAGAATTTGTGCCCTTGCAGGCAGGTGGTACAAGGTTGTCACAGGCAGAACTTAGGCACCTGGCCTTGTGAAATCAAGGATTTTTCAAAGCTTACATCAGAGAAACAGGGAATTCGGTTTAACCAATTTTATATCTAGTGTATTATTATGTTGAGTTTATCTACTTTTATCTTGTTCTTGCCTCCATACATGGTTCAATTTTCTTTTTGTTGTCAACTATAAGTAGGTTACGGGGAAATCCCCTTGTATGTGTAATTTAAAATATATTTACGGAATAATGAAAGGAAAGATGGAAATTGTTGAAAGTTTACCTATAAAATCAGCCTCTAGTCTGTCAAGTGGTGGTGGAAGTTTAATTAGGACTAAAAGTAAATTTAAATTGCCTGGTTTCAGTAGAGTTTAAATGGTAAACCTTGATGCACATAACAGTAGTTCATCTCTGACTGTAAAAACCTGTAGTGCAACAGACCTGTACAAGTAAATTCCAACCCCAAGATTTGCATTTTGTCAGGTAAGTTATCTGCATAAAACATCTTACAAGAGGCATGTTATTTTATTCACTTCCAGTTCTCTGTAACATTGTTTAACCACTCCATCTCTGTTTCATATCATAGCACATAAGTTACACAACATCCTCTATAGGCTAAACCTAACCTTGATCACGTTGTGACATGATAACTGGCAAAAAAATTTGAAGTGTAAGAAGATTCCTAACAAAATTTGTCAACTTCATAAATACAACAAATATCTCGTCACCACCCTAGTATCTCCAAAACACCGAAAAAGTCACTTCCACAACAGTGAAAGATGGGATGTTGCAGAATTTGCTGATTGCATCATATGTAGGGTTCTCGTACTGTCGTGGGTAACTCCAGTTCAGGTTCGAAGTCACCAAGTGGGTTTAAATAACTGTCCACCATGTCTTTGGATACGTCCTTCAAACTTGGAGGATCCCACTGCAAGCATCCATGTAGTATTTGTTGGTTGCATAAAAAAAACAAATAAACAAAGTCTATTTGGCCGTAAAAAAATGTAGTATATATTCTTTAGTAATAATCACTACTCCATAAGATATACACATAAAACTAAAGAAAGAAACAACAATAAAAAAGCATATTAGAAACTGGAGATTTAATGAGTACCTTTGGCGTATAATCTTTATCCACTAAACGTGCACGAACACCCTAAAGAGAAGTTGATGAAAGTACTGATTATTTAACTATAACAAAAAGGTCCTCCATTAGAAACATCGGTCACACATAACAGGAAAATAATAAATATACCTCAGAGAAGTCGTTGGAGAACTGTCCGGAAATAACTTTAAGGGACGTTCGATACTCACGAAGCTAGGCATTTGTCTAGAGTCTGGAACCTACCTTCTCGCACCTTTGAAGAGAAAAAAGGATCAAACATAACTTAGTTTAATCTTGTTTAAGGGTATAAAGTAATTACCATGATAAAAAAAAGAAAAAAAGAAGAAGAGAGATTATTGTATTACGTATTATACTCACAGATCTTAGAGAGACTTTTAAGCTTAGTGGCGAAGCTGCTTTCAATTTCTTAAGTGTTCTTGTATACCATTCATCATGAGTGGTTAAAGACGCCTCGTTCTCCTGAGTAACACAGGTCATCATCAAACACCCACATATAAGCAACCTGAGTTTGTAGAACAACTCAAAAACTTGGAACTTGGTCTCAACTGAATTTAGAAGTTTCCTGAGCTTATTAGAGCAAGATAATACTATTGAGGGTGAAGTGGTTAATTTGAACCCACTACGCAGTATTTGTTTAGTGGAAATCAAAATGGCCACAGAACTTGGCAAATCTCGCAAGTTAGGATCCGATGTAGAATTTCATTGTGAAAAACCTTTTTTTTTCATTGAAGTTACTGACTGACCACCTTTTTATATCTCTTTTTTGCTCCATTAAAGGAAATGAAAAAAGGAACGAGAGAAGAACGTAAAAGTAGTAAATGAAAATAAAGATAACAGTGAGTAAATATTACATCAGACCATACTTACCAAGGCCTCAATAATTTCCTCAACTGTGTCCTGGCCAAAACATGTATCAATTATCTCCATCCTGAATAATGATCAAGAAAAGTATTAGACTTTATGAGATAGGACACTACAGGGCACTCTATTTTCCTGCCTAACTTAGAAAAGAGAGGGGACAGTGTCAACAAAGTTGGTTCAAGTAACTATATTATAAGAGTGCACACCCAATGTTCATACGCATCTAACAGTTAAAGGAAGAAAGATTACATCAGATATCGAGAAATTCTTTTTTTGCAGTTCACTTGGCATTAGTGTAGTACTTAAAGGAACCACTATCTCTAGTTCATTAGAATCTTAATCCAATGGCTTATAATGATTAATGAAGAGACAGAAGCACGCCCAAATGACATTACAAGTAAGCACACTAAGAAAATACTGGCTTGAATAGGGTTCCATTACACATACTCCATACCAAGATTTTCTCATTGCCGACCTTCGAGCAATAATATTAATGTCCTATTCTGTTCAGATTTCCTCTACTCCAGAGCAAGTTACAGATGGAGCTGCAGGGATATGTTCATGTCTATGTGAATGTTTACATCTTACTGCCTGACAGCAAAGTTGAGGAAAAGTAGCAGTGATAGAAAGAACCAATACCTACGAAGGACACTCTCTTTATTTGGATAGACAATATCACCATATTGCTCAAGAGATGAGTTAATGACAGAAGAATCATCTGTAATCAATTTAGCGAGTCGGTCTTCAATCCAGGCAAGTCTCTGCATGAGAAAGATAATCACTACATATTGTCCACAGCAAATAGGAGGAATCTCGCGAAAGAAAGATCCTTAAAAAACAAACCTCATTAAGTATATAATGTGTAGCCAGGCCACAAGCAATCATATCTACTCCATTCAGTCTCTCCCCAGTTAAAGCCAAGTACTCCCCTGCATTTTGAACATAAATATAAACTTGATCATACTTTAGCAAACCAACGGGTAAGAAAAATATCACTAAACAGTCAATAAATATCTTTATGGCTTTGGTCATGCATGCACCCCAAGAAATGCGCTCATCGACTTATCGGAGATAAAGTGGGTGAGAGAGGACACAACATTACCCAAGTCGATTTCCTAGAGGATATATGCATAATAAACCAAACAATGAAAATACCTTCCATTAGAATGTTTACACACAGCTTTCAATAATACTGAAATTAGTACTATACTACTATGGCACTAACATCACCCATCAAAAATTCATGATTTAATTGCAGAGTGCTGCAAACATCAAGTCCGACACAGTGATACTGACGGTGACACTTCTCATCAGTTCTTCCTTCTGCCATTCCTGTGGTCCAATTTTATTTAATCCTCTAGATTCAGACCCAATTTCTGATCGATTGACGGTTGAGACGAATAACAATTACATTTGCATAGATCAGAGCTACTACCAATCTTAACAGTTGACACTGCAGAAGAAATTGAAGTGAAACTTTATAAAATTAACTTACCTAAATGACCAGGCAGTCTAGAAAGATAATAGGAACCCCCAGCATCAGGATGGAAACCAAGTTGGCATTCCGGAGTTGCAAACACCTAGAATTGTCCCAAAAGTGAGGAAATAAGATATATTAGCTAAAGCAGAGAGGCTGAACAGCATGCGGAAGAAATCTAAGAACTCAAAATATCAAAGAACTTCCTACAACCCTACATGCGGAAGAAATATAACTAGAGTTTATATTCAAAAGAATGAATGAAACATGAAGGTAAAATTTGTCAATCAATGGTAACTACAACTGAAGTAAATTACATGTAACAGCATTCACGTACAGTTTTATCAGTGACCAAACGAAATGATCCGGGGAATGAAACTCCAGCTCCAGCCCCCATGGTAATACCATCCATGATTGCAACCTGCACAGATGCCAGGTTATATAGTGCATTTACTGAACGAAATCTACGATAAATATATAACAAATAACTCAAGTACAATTGACTTCTCAAAGAAAATAAGAGTATCATGACAAGCAAGGACACATGTGATAAGAAAACACAAAAATAGTAATGCATCATATAGCATGGAGTTCACATTGTGGACAGTAACTAGTGTGCTGGTAGGAATCTTAAAGTTCCTAGCTTCTTTTTCTTACTCTTACGTAGATGTGTTTCTTTTTTTTTGTCCATATCCACAAACGAAGACTCTGGAACATTCCAATCAGTTTTAAGCCTGAAGTGTGTTGATCTGTGTTATGTAATCAGTTCTCTGTGCAGCCACTGGAAGTTTGAGTTCTTTAACATGTACCACCCTAGTCATATTTCACGGTAGGGACATGAAATTTTGACTTTTTACTCATTTAGTTCTATTGAGCCTGGACCTTGTTACTGTATTCATCAACTGGAAACTAAATTCTTGACATTAACTGGTCTAGTGGAGGTAGCTGCAAATTTGAGCATCAAATTTCTCAACTTAGGCCTGCAACTCACTACAAGGAACATGTATCTTTACCCTCCCTTTTTTTGTTGGGACAACACTATTTCTTGAGGCAAATTAAACATATCAGGAGCATAGAAGGAAAGCAAGAAAGATACGCCAAAAAAAGGAGAAAAGATTACACTCCAAACTGTCAAATCTAGAGAACTCGAGAGTTGTCAATTACTTACGTGTGGCTTGACATACGTTCCCAGAAGATAAATAAATCTATACAACGTCCCGAAAAATTCCTTACAAGCTTGTACTTTCCCTGCACACAGTTTTGCATAGTTCAAAAGATCATCTAAAAAACAGTTGTATTATAATTGTTGTTTGATAAACACAATAAGTTTCTACATCTACAAGATAAACTTCTATTCACATTTCATATCATCGTGGTGCCACTTATCTCAAACTACAAACCCCATTAGTCCTTATTACCATGATTCCCTTTGGTTTGCATTTCATGTGGTGCCACTTACCAAAAACTACAAACCCCATCAGTCCTATTAAGTAATTACCATGATTCCATTCCCTATACGTTTCCTATTGAATCAGGTTTCCTCTTATGCACAAACGAAATACATAAAAACACAATGCTTTTGCCATGGTTTCTCCTCTCACAAGCCTTAACCCCTTCCTCCCAACACACTTTCTATACAGCACTAGACATACGAAAAATGTTTTGGGCATTGGAACCTAGGTTGCAAAAATATAAATTTGAGCTAGTGATTCAGCATTCAGAACCAAAAAAAAAACTACAATGTACCTTGATTAAGTAGTCTCGAGAGAGTAACAACATCTGAACCAGCAGAAAATGCTCTTCCTTTACCCTTCATGACAATGAAACCAATATCATAATTATCTTCCCAAGATTCATAAAGGTTTTTCAAACGAACTGCCATCGAAGTAGTGAGTGCATTAAGTGTTTCAGGTCTGTTAAGTATTGCAGCTCTTGATCTTGCTGATCCTTCCACCAATACCTATAAATCATCACCACACACACAAATGAATCGCCATTTTTCTAAATAAAAACACTGAAATTGAATCAGAAAAAAGAAACCCACAACAAACCTGGTTCTGGTCATCATCATTCTGAGTGTTTAAGATTGGTTGAGCTGAAAAACATCTACTGTGATGATTATATCTATGAATTGAATTCCTTGCTGTTCTCTGTAAACATTTTGAAAGATGATTCATCTTTGATTTGATAAAACCCTAACTCTCAGCCCGAACCCTGAATTTTCAAGTGGGGTGCTCCAGAAATGAGACTTCCCTTAAGCTCTTAAAATGTGGGACCCACTTGGCTGGAGGTGTCAATGGAGTGTAAGTGAATAGTTAAGATTAGGGGTATTATAGTCATTATGGTTCTTTTAGGGTTTACTCTTATAAACCCATATATTTGCTGCTACGCAGCATTGTTGTTTTTTCTTCTCTTGGACGAACAAAGAAAAGTTCTCTCTTTTCCGCCTCAAACAACCAATCTAAGGTTAGGGTTCGTATCCATCTGTACATTCAAGCTTATAATCTTATGATATGATGATAATATTAGATTAGTTCTCTTTTTCTGATCATTTTTATGTTTGATTCTTTTCACAGCTACAAGGAGATTTTTGGATCTAAACACATTCAACTCAAAATATGTCAGGGTATGTGTATATTTGTTCTCACTTGTGCTTGATTTTTCTTTGTTGATGTGATTTTTTGTGTTTTGTAGCAAGTGATTTTAGTTCAAAGAGTTCATGGATGTTTGGATAGTTTTTGGTGAAGTTATTTAGTCTTGATAGATTTGGAATTAGATGATGAAATAATTCTGGATTTCCAAGTTATGTATGTTTGATACACTTTAGTTTGTCATGAGAAGACATTTTTACTTGATTGGGTTTCTTTTTTTCAGTTTGGGTCACTATTTTTGCATTGCTAGGTTGAATTATGTAACCCTAAGAATGTTGTAGATGAGATTTGTGTGTGATTGATTTGTGTATGGTTGTTTTTCGGAGCATCTTACAACTAATTCTGGTATTCTGTCTAGGACTTGAGGGGTGGGAGTAATCTTCATTGCTAGTTGATGTGTTATGTGGGATATATATCTCAAGTGGCATGATAGGAAGTAAATGGGAACTCAATTAACATGATGAATTATGGGTTTATCTGTGGAATTCAAAAACATGCAGTTTGATGTAGCTTCATTGACTAAAATGTATCTGTGGTTTTTTTTCTTGGATGTAGTTTTTGTCTAATTCTAATTCACTTGCCTTTTTTTTTTACCTCATTCACAGAGAAGAAGCTGTTGCTACACCAGTCCCAGTTGAGGCAGCAGCCCCAACTCTAGGCGAGCCCATGGACATCATGACCGCACTCCAGCTAGTATTGAAGAAGTCACTTGCTCATGATGGTCTCTCTAAAGGTCTCCATGAGGGTGCAAAGGTCATCGAAAAGCATGCAGCTCAGCTCTGTGTGCTTGCTGAGGACTGCAATCAGGTTGATTACGTCAAACTTGTCAAAGCTCTATGTGCTGACCACAACGTCTCTTTGATCACTGTTCCAAGTGCAAAAACTCTTGGAGAATGGGCTGGTGTAAGTACAAACTGCCATTTTGCTTTTAAGTATTCAGGATCTTTTGCCTGGCAATGTTTAAATAGGCGTGTAGTTGTTGAAGTTGTTGATATCATCTTTCTTACCCTCTTGAGGGAAAATAGACCCAAGTAGCCACTTAGCTTTTCTATTTCACTTAAAGACACCATAGTATTAACATGTAGGGAGTATCACCTCGTAGCAACCTCCACTAATTTTAAACTTTGAATCAATAACATTCTGATAATCTTTAATTTTGTTTTATATTCTTGCTGTACAGTTGTGCAAAATTGACTCAGAAGGAAAAGCCAGGAAGGTTGTTGGTTGCTCCATGGTTGTCGTCAAGGTAAATTTTTATGCCTCTATGGGCTTTGTATTTCAGTGCTGGTCTTTAAATTTCAGTGTTTTAACTCCATAATATGGCTTTGCAGGATTACGGTGAGGAGTCTGAAGGCCTTCACATTGTCCAGGAGTACGTTAAGTCCCATTAAGTAGATGTTTTCTTGAGCTTAAATTGAATTGAAGGGAGAAAAACTTGTTACATTTAGGAAGTTTTGGATATTTGTTGTTTTAATACTTCTATGTTAGAGTAGACCTATTGTTCCTCAAGTATTTGGGTTGGATTCAATGCTTCTCTATTTGGTATTAAGGGTTACTGTTAATCTACTTCCCCCTTTTCTAATCTAATACTTATTTGTGTGGATTATTCGAGTTTCCCGCTATAAGACTTTCAATTAAGCATGGTAAAGCTTCTTAGCTTTGAAAATGTCTGGTCTTGGGAGCTATAACCACAATTGCCATTGGTTTTCACAAGATGTTGTATTATGCAGTTCCTGTGCTATTGTTTTAGCTGAAAATCAATGTTCTTTTTCGGGTAGGAGTCTAAGATTGTGGTTTTTATTTCTGGCATAATATAATAGTTTACTAGGGAAGGTTTTGACTCTTTGTCTGCATTTTGCCTAGCACTATTTAAGAATGCCCACCCCCCACCTCTAGCCCCTAGTTAGCGATTCGAGATAAGGCAAACGTACTGAACGGCAAACGTATTTGTAAAACCCAAATTCGAAAATTCGGTCAGCGGGATGTGATTCGTTAGTAATTCGGAACGGCATACGTACGTGTATAATTCGATTTATAAATGTGAGTTCGGCTCTGAAAATTTGGTATCTATTATAATAAAATTTATTTATAAGGACTAATTTTTATGCATATTTGAGAGTTATTTAAAGAAAAAATAAACTTAATATGATGATATTAATAATATGTACAATATTAGTCATCCAAGAGGACGTGGTATAGTGGTTTAGATGCACCTTCAAATCTTTTCAGTCATTTTTGTTTCATAAGAGTTACAACAATGTCTAATATTGGACTGTGTATGCTCGGAAGGCAGTAAAGCCCAAAAAGTGGGGCCTTTAAAAAAGTAAAAGTTAAAGAATTTCTGGCGAATTAAGCGGACGTATTATTCCGGATACGTAAAGTTCGTGAACAATTCGCGAATAATCTGGGAATGCCATATAATACGCGTCTTGGGTTCGGAGTTGTAAACGTACGCAAATAAGACGGTAAAATTCGTAATACGGAAAAATTCGCGAACTTACTAACTAGGTCAAACCTAGACAGTGAGATGCCTAGCCGATTGATAGCTTCCTACGGGGAAAAGGCCAAGGGGCCGGCTATCTCGGATGGACCAATAATGCGAGGTTGTGACAAGGTCTCTATACCGCCCCATTGTTATCTTCTTTTATTTGGCCGTCACTTTTCTCATCCTGACAAAACTAGCAACATTAGAGATGTACGATTTGGCTCTCACCTGGGCTTTGCAGCTCATCTTGACGAGAACATTAGAGATGCCTCTTGGGTCAATGAAGGAGTCCTCAACTTCAAAGCTTTCAAATTGTGCGACCTTCAAAGTTGGGAATGAGAAAACCTTTCAAGGTAAGAATGTAAGCTTACTTTTGGATCAATTACATCTCTCCAGAGTTTTTGATGTGGAGACGCATGAGGAGTGCCCAGTGGTACCTCCCAAGTGAAACTATCAAATGGTTTCCTACCACCTTCTAGACTCAAGATCAATGTGGACGTTGTTCCTCAACAATGCTGGAGGTCACACGGATATTGCTACCACCTGTGAACGAAAACTCCACAGCCCTTTTGAAGCTCAGACCAGAGGTGTTCTTCTTGCCTTTGAGCTAGCTCAAAAAATCAATCTCTCTAGCTTCATTATTGTAAATGGTGCCCAAAGTCTGATAAACAATGAATCTCCTTCAATTCCTTGGACAATCAGGAACAATGAAATCGAAGACGAGCAGAACGGTTGCTGTCAGGTGGAGTTTTCCTCTGTAAAAAACAAGACCAATGTTGTGGGGCATACTCCTGCTAGAATGCTAGCTATGCTTTTACCCAACCATGACAATCACTGGTGGTTACTCTGTATCCCCCCTTGTATTGCTAGTCTCTGCTGTAGAGATTGCACCCCCTCTTATTTCTGCGGTTTTTTTCTCCCCTTGTTGTCTGTTTTTCTCTCTATCAGAAAAAAAGAGCCTGTATTCTGCAATGTAAATATATTGCTATCTGACTGTGCTTTAGATCAATGGAAGCTTCATAGCCATTTTATGGACCATACCAGCTAGGCTATTGCCTAGAGCCTCACATTTTTAGGGTCCATATTTTATTTTTCTTACAACCTGATTTTTAATGCTCTTACATAGTGGTTGATAGACATACTTCTAGTTGTAATCAAGTGTTGT
The DNA here is from genome assembly GCA_023531295.1 of Papaver armeniacum. Classification (NCBI taxonomy): domain Eukaryota; kingdom Viridiplantae; phylum Streptophyta; class Magnoliopsida; order Ranunculales; family Papaveraceae; genus Papaver; species Papaver armeniacum. The sequence continues at coordinate 62,515 of JAJJWW010006629.1, read as the reverse complement.
TTGTTTTGTGAGTATAACGTATTGCTTTTCAATGGCATTTAGCCATCTATTTTTGTACACTTTATAACATTAGAATGTACTGTATTTGCATTTGTTGACTTCTGCCTGCGGCCTGATTTTCCAGAGCATTAGCATTCGTCGCCTGGTTGGCCTCTATATAAATGTGGCAGTTTGTATGGATTGGTGCATAATAGATTGTAGTATGGATCTGATTTTGTTGATCATATCTCGCGAGTACGATGGTTTCTCGATCCGGATTTTGGTGAAATGATAAGGTTTTGTGAGTTTGGTTCTTAGTAAATTTTTGTCAATTGTCGTTTGTTGCTGTTATGATCGATATAAGCATGGCCCATGTTTCCGCCACTAAATCCGTGGGTTATTCCTTTGATGGTGCCATTGATATGATCGTGGTAGTCGAGGAATTCTTCCATAAAATCCCTCTATAAGTTTGATGTTACAACTAATTGGAAAAGTATATTACCACACAAATCATCGAACTGGAAAAGACTAAAATATCAAGTATCAACTCTTTGAAATTAGGATCCCTATTAGACCATCGCTTGGTATGTCATCAATGACAGATGACTAAAACCATATCTTGATTTATAGCCTATTAAAGTCAGTCTCAGACTATGACTAGAGCATGGTAGTTGAGTACTAGAAATCACCGAATACCATCGAAGATTGAAGACCGAAGAACAACGAAGGCATCTGCGAGAACTTCATGGTAGTTGAGTACTCACTGTTTCTACCATTTTATCTTCAAAGACAATGACATATGACTTTAGTGTATGATGTATCATAAACAAGAAATTTTGAATTCAAGCTTGTACTTGACAAATCTTGAAACATGAACTCAAGCATTGTATGTTCATAGGTCCTATCACTTTTGACGTTGAGAACAATTTTTATTTTTAAAAAGATTATGTCTGTGAACTATAAGCCTAAAAATGTCAACTATACTTTTCTTCACAAACTGAATTTTAAGTTTGCGAACTATGCAATTTATTGATGTTACTGAACTCCAAGGTGCACAAGTATTCAGATTTTTCGGTTTGTGAACTATGCAAATTCAAGTTGTTCTTCGATACTTTTTGAAATTTTGCGTGTTCATGAACTATGCAATTTTGGGAATGTTCTTGGACACTTCAAACATATTGAGTTCGCGAATCACTTTTCTTAGTTTGCGAACTTGTCTGTTTTTGGGTGTTATTGATCTCCGATATTGTTTGATGGTTCACGAATCATACTTGGTCATTCGTGAGCTAACTTTTATGCATGGTTCCTTAATTGACGAATGCACAATTGCACATTCTTTTTGTGTTGCAAGGCAAACTTCTAATATGTTTACATGGTTTCCATTCTACGGAATCAATCTATGTTGAAGCATTTAATTTGCTTGGGGATCAAAGTAATTCTTAATCATGGAAACTAGTTCACGAACTTGCTTTGATCACAAGAAAATTTGCTCGAACCTTAAAAATCTAGCATTTTTCATCATTATAAATAGATGATTCTCTGCAACGTAGAATCTCAACCCCTACAAGATGTATACTAGCTACGACTAGAGTCGTCCTCGAAATACCTAGGTTTCTTCGTTAAACATAACTAGGTTATGACTTTGAAGACTTCACTTGGCCTTTGTGAAGACCGACCGGACTATCTTTTACGTGATAGATCTTTGATATCCGAAATCTTACAAGGATTTGAGATATTAATATGATAAACTAGATGATTGCTTCCTTGGGAAGGGTGAGGTGAGGTGAGGGGACAAACATGAACACGAGCATTGTGACATTGATGTAACTATATTACAAATAAATATTCTATTATTATAACAAGTTAAGATATTATGAACGTGCTCTTTTAATTGTTGATAATTAAAAATAAAAAAATCATATGGATTATTTCAAATTATCATCTATGTCCATTGCTCAGCGGATCATCCCATGTGTTTGTAATTCTCATATATGCATGTTGCCGAATTTTGGATATCTTGACGAACTTTCAAGTCTAGACAGGTTCTCCCCTTTCCTCGATATTGTGCACGACAATCCTAGCATACATTGTCCAAAGACTCCAAACTATAATCACAGAAGAAAACTGAAAGTCAATCAACTACATTTTGTCATCGAAGTAATCCAAAAACATTCATAAATGAATGCGATGTATCATTGGTTTTATTATAACTACCAATGTTTGTGTAAATATGTTAAATTAATTGCTAGCATGACACGTTGAAAAGGGGGGGGGGGGGGTATAATACCAACAATACCATCAACCTTTTCGTTACATTACTTATATATAATTCCTTACTTGAACTTTTGTGCGGATTAAGGCAAATAAGAAACTCCTTGGATAATCTCAGTAAAATATTCTTGAGTCACAAGGATTGATTATCATACAACTTGTTTATACTTTTTTATAAAGGTTGAAATGATGAGGTTACCAGGTACACCACAATCTTTTCGATATCAACCAATATGACACACACCTTGTGATGAAGTAGAAGAACAGGCCTTGGCCTATTTTGATGCCCGAGATCCAACTTGGATTAAGTTAAGAAGGGAAAGAGTTTTACGACAGAGAATATTGGTGTTTCACGTTTTTTAAGGCTTATGTTTCCTTAAGGATTTAGATACGTATTATCGTTTATATTTAGGTTTATATTTTCTTTGCTTAGGCTACAAGTTTAGGGTTCTATTTAAGGTCTTGTTTAAAGTTTAGTCGGCAGTTTTTGATGAATATTAAGAAAAGTTTATAGCTCTTTGAGTTTTAATGTTCAGTTTTATGTTTAATCCTATAACCCTGCATCACCTTGTGTGATCTAATATAGAATCACACTGTTAAGAAGATAACAACCACAAGATATACATTTGATATATATTATAAGTTCGGAGCGAACCAACTATGGGATAAAATAAAGTATTTGATTAACGTACAGTCCAATTACTTTATTGTAACTAAAACAACAATTATAATGTGGAAAGTAAAGTATAATCACACAATAAGATTTTGTTAACGAGGAAACCGCAAATACAGAAAATCCCCGGAACTAGTCCAGTTTTGAATACTCTCAGAATTAAGCCGCTATAAAACTACTACCAACTTCGTATAGTTGAGACCAAGTAAACTAACTCCAAGTTACTTAGTTACTTAGTTCCTTCAGTATCCCTGCGTCTACAACCAATCTAGTCAACGCATGTGAATCCTAATATAGAGTCCACTATCTTAAGTTGGCTCACCCTTTGTGAAGACTTCTTGCGCTCAACTCCTTTGGATTGTATTCCATAACAATAAATGATTAATCTGGATTCGGTAACCGCTCTGAATCTCAAGAACTAAATCAGAGATATTGTTTAGTTATACAAAGGCTCTTCCGTCTAAAAAATTAAACTCCTTTGTATCAGTTCAGATCAACCAAGATCTAGAAAATCGAGATAATCAAATCTTATTTCACAACCTATCAGATTCGGATCATGTCTCTACGACAAGTTATAAGATGTCTATCAAGATAAACAAGCTATGTCACATCCTAGTCAATCAAATATGCACGAAGTATATCACAAACATCGAAACTAATTAGATAATATTTTTGTCTTCAAATCTTCGGTCTTGAATGTACCGAATCGCAAAATAACTTGAATCCATTATGGTCAATCACGCACATAACGGAATATGTTAACAATGGATGATCACAAGCCTATCTTCGTTTGAGATCTAAAAACATATTCGAACTTTGTGGATCCTTGATCTAGTTCGAGTGATCTTATATTAGAAGAGAAGGATCACAAAATAAACAAACTAGGTGAATATTTAGGTTCAACCATAACTCCTCATTAATCCCAGCATAACAATTCAATTAGTCAATCAAATCAATAATTGAAAACTAAAATAACAGTACTATTCTAGTTTCAAATTTATCTAATTCCAATTAATATCCAACCAATATACCGAAATATCTCATGCATAACAATTCAATATTAGCTAACGTAAAAGTATACTTTACAAATATATTCTCCATAGATAAATTTTACTTATTGGGAAAGTAAAGATATATAAATTCGGAAACCCTAATAAAAGATTCTCAAATATTTCGGTTTGGGATTTCACCTTGAGTATCAAAGAATATCTTTGAACCATGAATAAATAAGATTTTAGCACATGTTCAAATACTCATAATGTTGACATATTAAACTTTCTTAAACATCGTCTGATATTCTGAAATCCATGTATACCTTAAAGTATATACGGAAACCGTAAAATATAATTCCTAATTGGGATCAGTCCTGCAAGTGATCCCCAAGGTAGGGATATGCGCTGTTATGAATCCCTGATAGGAATCGAACCACTAATATATCCTATTGATCTCTTTCAAGTACGAAACAAATTTCGCATGACTACTTTTTTAAACTCATGTAGTTAAAAATAGTTTTCTAGGCATGGAATCAATCCAAAGTTCATCACACAATCTAGTAACGAGTTACAGAGATGGTATTCTGTCACATATACGAAGTTCAAAAGATAAACTTTATACTTTGTATTCTCATATGCCAAACACAACATGTATATTTTTCCTTGAAAATTTGATCATAATGTAATGATCAAGTTACCAATACCAGAGATTCATATATATAACTTCGCATGTCATGTTTTAATATAAAACGACTTGAAAACAACATAGATACAAATGAAAACAAGCCAAGTCTTGTATTACTAACATCGAACGTAAGGATGATGTATTATTTGATGTCGATACGTTTTTAGGTTCTTCAGATTAACACGAGTTTTTATCAACATTTCTAGACTTCCTAGTCTAACCTAACGAAGATGACTCTAGTAATCTAATCAAGCAACTCAAGTTTTGGAACTAAAATATGACAACCAAACTTGACATACCAAGGTTTGGTGGGTTCAACCGAGCAATGCTCTAACAAAGATAAAATCAATATAATGCGAAAATCAATATGACACTGAATTGCTTGAAGAAAGCGTTCTTTAAAATAAATGAAAGCACGCACCTGAGATTTTTGTATTGAGGAAAACTGAAAAGTAGAAAAATCCCGGGACCTCGTTCAGTTTGAAGATACAATGTATTATAAGACTTCAATCTGGAATGTAGTTGAGAAAGAATAGACCATCCAAGGTACTTTGATGTAGTTATGCCCCTATATCTTGATTCTCACAAGAACCTGCGCACTTGATTCACCTAACTGATGTCCTTTACATTCCTAATATTTTTTCCATCGTTCGCCATGAACACTATCGCTACCCAGCCTCCAACCTGATGATTTTCTTTCTAATGCTAGATCAAAGGGACATAAATCTATTCCCTGATTTGGACGAATCCAAATCTCCAAGACTAGGGTTTATTCTCTTCAAAAGTCATAAAGATACCTAATCAACTATCTACACAATAATATCAATCCTGATCAAAGTCCAAGATGAGTTCTTGTGGAAACTTACATAAATAATTTCAATAAATAACATTATTCCCAATCTTGTTTTAAGTTTTCTATCAAATATGGATTTGATAAGTAATTCTTGAAAGACCTTAAATCAGAAGAGAATGACCTTGGAATGGACAAAAATTACAAACATAATAAATAAGAATACACGTCACGGAACTAACTATCTTTTAAGGATAGGTTATATCATGTGTTTCATGAATCCTAGGTGAAGTCTTTCAAAGTCGGACCCTAGATGATGAACATCCTAGGTATTTCTAGGATAAAGTTTTCAAAAAGATACACAACTGTGTATGGATTGAGTTTTCAGTATTGTATAGTAATAAATCAAGAATATGTTGCCTAAGGTGTAAACAATGAATTTATTACAACCAAAGTTAATTCTCAATTGCTAAATCTAATTTTTTTTCTTAGACACAAAAAATTATTTCTTTGGTTAAAGTTGGACTTGCAATGGTGTTTTTTCCTTCGTTTGAAGTTGTAGACAGTTGTTAGCTCAAGTAAATTCTATGCAAAGAATACTACCAAAGATAACTCCAAACTACTAAGAATAAGCAATGTGTACAAAGAGGAAACTGTATAAAAGAAGATCTAAAAGTTTGAATCTCAAGCTAGATAAATTATGAAAAAGAACTTAAAAGTTTCCATACAAATCGAATTGAGTAAGAAAAAACAATTTGTAAGCGTGTGAAAAGTTCGCCTTGAAAACTGAAGAAGAATGAATGAGTCCAAAGCCAATAGTATATTAGGTTGACCCTTTAAGTTTTTAGGTCTCATGAGAGAGAAAATAGAATTCAAAATCTTTGTAGGTTCACGGACTCAAATGTAATTAAAGTTATAGGAAATATTCAAGCCTTTAGGTTTGTGAACTCCAATGCTCAAAAAGTCACAATAGAATTTTCTTGTATCGCGAACTCACCCTTTTAGGTTCGCAAACTCAAATAACATTAAGTCTTGGGATAAAATTTCTTCACTACGTTCGCGAACTCAACCTTTTAGTTTCGAAAATTCAAATGTCAAAAAGGTCTCAGAAGAAATTCTGTGAAATGGGTTCGTGAACTCGCCTATTTAGCTTTCCGAACACAATTGACTTATTGACTTTTTTTTTTTAGTTCTACAAGCAATATATTTACAAACTCGAACTTTGAGTTTGTGAGTTCAAGTGAGTGGATAACATCAATAGGAAACTAACAAAAAAAAAACCCTTACAAATTGAATGAATTTTCAAGTCTTGAGGTTTTCACTAGAACACTTGTGCTACAATCTCCCTCAATCTTAGTTTCGAGTTCTCGACAACAAAGAGCTTGGGAAGTTGAAATATCACTAGACTTAATAAAATCTAATCTATGATATAATATTCTTTGAATATGATCATTTACTAAAGTCCTAAACTTTTGCTACGATAGATAGATAGACAAAATGGAAAAGAGTCCGAAAGGAAAGGTTAATATTCGTTACTTACCTTGATGATGTTTCTTCAAATTGATGTCTTCGTGTGTGCTTCATTTTTTCGTTCTTCATGTGTAAATTGAAAAATCCTAAGACCCGTTACCTAATCTATTCCAAACTGAAGCTGAGTTTAGTAGGCAAAACTAAGAAATAGTTTTGGTATCTAAAACTTGATAACATACTTGACATACCAAGGTATATAGGTTCAACCGAGCATTCACTCTACCACACCTTCTTGAATGATATTGTAAATATATGTTAATATTTACATTTGAGTCGATGAATTTGGATAATATTATGTCACCTATTGTTAGACATGCTTAGTCTTATTCGTATATAAAAAAAATGGAGGTAATGTGTACCCATATTACGAATAGTAAATTCATCTTTACACATTAAAATTATTTTAGTTAACATTTACCCACACTTTCATAAACCTAAAGATATTTCAAATTTACGATTTGCAAAACCAAATTTAGTTGTATAAATATATGGATTCTTCCACATTTAAATTGTTGAAGAAAAGTATATTTTTGAAATAGTTAGTTTACACAAGCGAAATTTATAAAATGATTTATTTTCTTGCATTTTAAAATTTGCATATGAATAGTTTTTTTCCATATAATATTTTTTTTATAGAATATAGATATATTTATCATTTACATTACTACTAATTAGTTTATTTGTCAATACGTGTGAAAAAACAGTATGCAATAATATGAACTTCGTTTTTATGATTTTTTGCATAGAATATTTTTTTTTATAGAGTATAGATATATTTATCATTTACATTACTACTAATTAGTTTATTTGTCAATACGTGTGAAAAAACAATGTGTGATAATGTGAACTTCGTTTTTTATGATGATTAACATATACGTTTTCTAGTACAATTTGGTTTATTTCTTTTCGCATGTAATATCATTCTTCATGGACTACGTGAAAGTTACGATAGTGTTAAAATATCATATAGTGCCTTGTTTCAGATGCTATTCTTTCTATGCTGACCGTTACATAACATAACAATTTTTGCATGATAAAGGTATATAATTGCTAGGGCTTAATTAAAAAAAAATGTCTCTCAGTAAACACAAATGAAAAAGAGATAATGAAAAATGATGTGCAACAATATTTTATTCTACATGGATAAATAAGGGCCAATTGTATAATAGTTTCATGCATGGTTTCCTCCCACCATTGGTACAAATGTTCATTGGTCAATGAGTCTTATTTTTTGTTTTGTATTATTGTTTGCAGCATTACTTTTTTTTTTAAATTTTTTTTTGAAAAGAGAAGAACTTTATTCATGTACCAGCATTTACAAGAGGTAAAAAGCAAGAGTACATAGATAAAATTTAAAGGAGGAGAGCAACAGAAAGAAAGAGAGAAGAAGAGAAAAAAAAAACTAAAGAAAACTAAAGGACGAAAAGCTGATCCCAATTGTAAATACAATGATGCAAATGCAAACAACTGTTTGGTTGAGCCACTTTAACCCACAAAATAATCTGAGACTTGATGTCGGTATTGACTTCCTAATTAGTTATGACTTTTCCTTTATTTTGTTCATTCCAAATTTCCCATATGACTGCCGCGGGTATAAAAGACCATTGAGAAATTTCAACCTTATTAGACCTAATACGAGGCTATAACATGAAAAGTTCCAAGACAGAGTTAGGCAAATAAAAGCGGTGCGCCACAAGGACTAATGCATCCCAAATTCGAGAAGAGTAGTCGCATTGCAGAAGTAAATGAGAAGAGGATTCGGGAGTGTTACCACAAAGAACACAATTGTTATTAAAATCATATCCCCAACTGATGAGTTTATCCACTGTCACAATTCTATCCAAAGAGGCAAGCCAAGCAAAGAAGCAGATCTTGGTGGGGATCTTTGAATTCTAAATACGAGTGGAGGGGAAATTATTTATGATCACATCTTTATGCAGTACATTGTAAAGTGAGCTAACAGTGAAGCCGGAATTATCTAATGACCATTTCCTAAAATCAAGTAACTCACTAGGTTCACAGAGATGGGGAGGATGTAATCCATTAATGTCTAGCAATGCGAGTACTTGTGCAGCTTCGAGATCATTTAAAGCCCGTTTAAAATGAAGGTCCCAATCACCCCTACTGTTATATGAGAAACAAATATGCTCACGCACACTACCATTCTTAAGATTGCTTATCTTGAAAAGATAAGGGAACAATAACTTGAGTGGCTTCTCACCTATGCATTTATCCGACCAAAAAGAAGTAAGCGTACCTGATTTAATGTGTATCAAAGAATTATCATCGATTAAGTAGGCAACTGATTTTTCAGCAAAAAAACACCATGAGGAAAGTTAAATTTATCTGGTAACCAGTAAAAAGCAGAAACAACGTACTTTTCTTCGATAACTTTATACCACAGATGATCCTTTCAATACCAAATCTCCAATTCCATTTGGCCAATAGAGCTAAATTCATATCTTTTAAACCAAGGATATCAAGACCCCCATTTTCAACACAACTACGTATAAACCAATTGCCAAAATACTAAATGCTTGTTCTTATGCTCCTCATCAGAACCCCAAACAAAGTCAAACATTTTTTCAAGTCGGTCAATAACCGGAGATGGAGCTTTAAAGACCATTAAATAATATAACGGAAGACTTGAAAAATAATTTTTAATGAGAGTGATCCTTCCCCCTTTAGCTAAGAACTTCCTCTTCCAAGATGACAAATATTTGTCAAAACGCTCGACAAATGGATTCCATATAGATTTTGAAGTAGCCTTAGCCCCAAGTGGCATACCTAGATAGGAGAGGGGAAGAATATCAACCATACAACCAATTCTCACTGCCCAAGAGTTCAAATGAGGAACATCTACAATACTAACTAATTTTTTCTTGGAAGTGTTAACTCTAAGGAAAGAAACAAGTTCAAAGTGAATCTCCTCCCATTTACTTCCGAGAACAAAATAGTATCGTCTGCATAATGATAGTGAGAAAAAGTGCTACCATTTTCCTTGACCGAGAATCCATGATATAGCCATTATGTGTAATATTATCAAGGAAAAAAGAGAATCCTTCCATGGCAAGATTAAAAAGAAATGGGGAGAGAGGATCACCTTGTCGAATGCCCTTTGAGCAGTTAAAATCACCAAATGCCGCACCATTGATGAGAATTACCAAATGTTGCACCTTGTTTACAACATTACTACATAGATGTAATATTAATACCAGATTTTTTTTTAAGAATTAGGGATTGTTGTATAGATATCGTTTGTCGTTAAAATTTAAATCGGTTTTGACATCTTCTTTGTCGCACGTAATAACTGTATTTTAAATTACTTGTTACAGTTAAACCGGTTTAAGGACTGGCTTAAACAAAAAAAAAGTAGAACTTTGTTCCACGCAACAAGCTGTTGAACTGCTAGGTGTGTTGGGTTTTGATCCCAACTTTGGAGCACAGCCAGTAAAGAGGGTGATACAGCAGATGATGGAGAATAAAATGGCTCTGGTTGTAAGAAGAAGACACGGTCCTAGTTGATGCAAATGTTGATCCTAAAGATTCTTCTCAGAGCAGGCCGATCATCAAAAGACTTGAAAATTCTTTCATAGCTGTCATGGTATCCCACCAATACTAACATAGTGATATAACCCATAGGTGCATAATTATAACTTGGTGATTTTACTTTAACCATTCGCATCTTCATATCTGTTTATTTGCTTAAATAACAGTATAGTACAATTATCAAAAAAAAAAAAAAAAAAAAAAAAAAACGAGCCGTGACTTGTGTACCAAGCGACCGTTTGTTGTCTTAGTCTTCACTGGCTTGGTTAGTTTTCCATTCTCTGCAGCAAGTTTTCTTAGTTGAAAACAAATGAGAATACCGATTAGTTTCTTTAGTTTTTATTGTGTTTCAGATAGAATTTTGTAGTTAATAGAGCCGAATATCCTTAGTGAACATGACTGTTAAATTCCTCTTCATAAACTAGTTAAAGTTGTTTTGAATATCAATATTGAAAAAAAAAATGTTGGAAGAAAACATGGAACTCAAATAACACAACGGTAGTTAATAGAGATGAATATCGTTACTGAACATGAGTATTAAATACCTCTTCAAAAACTAGTTAAAGCTATTTTGAACACTAATATTGAAATTCTTATGTTGGAAGAAAACATGGAACTCAAATAATAAAACATAAGTTGAAAGGATTGGCATGTTTTATCGACTTCCATAGATACGCATAATATGTAAACAAGACCCAAAAGATTATTCATACCTGATCGTACTTGATAATTCAATTAAGTTAAGTTACATCATGAAGAAAAGATGATAAGTTAGATATCTGATTATGATATAATCTAGAAGGTCACCATAAGAAACATCATTTTCCCTGATTATATAAACCCATAAAGGAGTAATCAAAGCATATGCAACATTATAAAGTTGAAACACATACTTAAACCTTAATGAGAAAGGAAAGACAAAAATGTCCTAGAAGTTGGTATAATCACCTTAAACTCTGTAGGTTTAGTTCTTTCGAAAAAATAATCAATTATTTTGTGATATTTAGCGAAGCCTTCCCAAATGCCACTTAACCCATCCTTCTCTTCAAGACAATAAATTTCAAACTCTTCCCCTATTCGTCAATTATAATAACTCGTGTATCCCTTTTTAACAATTACATCTTGCAAAATCCACTACGAAGACCCTGTTATACATCATGGAGAATTGAACAGAGAAATTTACTTTTAAAAATTTAAAACTCATTAAAACTAGTTTGCTTACCAACCAAAATCCAACATTGATCATCTCCAGGCGATAATTTTAGTTTTACAACCCTCCTATGTCCATTCTCTCTTAGGATTTGCAACTGGAAATCACCTCTCCAGTTTTGGAAAATCAAAACGAAGAAAATACATCTCCCTCTATAAACCATAAGAAATACAAGTAAATATAGAGATGTAGGATTGATTTTACCTAGAGTTATGATTAACTTTTAGGGAGCTCTTTCAATTTCATAGTCAACAACCTAAAAAACAATAATCCCCATGTAAGTTAAATGAAAATGAAAAAGAGAGAGTTTATTAAATTAAAAAAAAAATAGACTGACTCACATCTCTATTATCCAATTTAGGTTTTTCTAAGTTACGAGTCGATTTTCGTTGCCTAAAATCCAATTTTTTTCTCAATGGTCTTCGGTTTTGCCTAATAAGATATGAACCAAAAGTAACTTAATCCCGAGAAGATAAATAAAAATACCGGGTATTACAGTTTGTGTTTTCGAAAGAACAAAAACTACTACATTTTAGTCGATTATACCAAATTTTAGGACATTTCTCACTTTGAATACTTATTCTCTTTCCTTTCTTATTAAGGATTAAGTAGGTGTGTTTCAACTTTATAATGTTGCACATGCGTTATAGGTTTATATAATCAGGGAAGATGGTGTTTCTTATGATGAAAAATCCCCCTAGAGTATATCTTAATCAGGTATTCAACATGACACCTCTTTTATCATCCTTTACTTATCTTTACAGAAGTCGTTGTCGAATTGACACCAGTGCGGGAGATAGACACACCAAACTCATTCTCCATAGAGTTGTTCTTGAATATATGTGTTAAAAGATTTTGTTGGAAATCTATGATAAATACTAGTGCTAATAGATGACCTCAAAGAAAACATAGGCCAGACGAGAGCTTATGAAGTGAGATCTCTTTGTTCTACCTATTAGATGTTTGTACATATAAATTTAAATTTATGACTTGTGATAGGATCAAGGATTCAACCACTTCGATTCGGTTGAATGGGTTTGATCCATTGGGGTGAATGGGTTTGAGTTGGTGGGTGGGAGCTGGGCATGCGTATGTAATGAGGGAATAAAAGGAAGGTGATTACCCTTTTGTGTCCAGATATTTTTTGTGCTTGTAATTTTCTAATTTAGATTTTGGTGGATAGTTAGATATTTATAAGGAGGTTGCCATTTTCACATTATCTCGCAATTATGGATTCATTTTTTCTTATGAAACTCACACGATAATAGACCTGAAGCTAATGTTTAAGTGATACGATTTTCTTGCAATGGTCAATATTCCTACTAAAAATTAGTGCATTATGAAATGTCAAACCTCGTCATCTATCAATTTTAATTTTAACCGTTACTTTTCAAAGTCTTATTTCCAAAATAGTAGATGACGGGATTATGCGTTTTGGATTGTGCTCATTATTGTCATGAATGTAGAGCTTTGCAAAAATAATGTACTAAAATATTTGACTTCAAATATGTTATTGTTTTGGTTTTATGAAAAAAATTGCTGCAAATTGTAAGATAGTGGGAGAGTAACCATGTCAATGATCCTCCCATAATTATTATATTCCTTTTTGGCCCGATTTAATTGAGGACTATAAGGATTAAAAGGGGGATAGTGAATAAAGCATAATAGGGTCATGTTGAAGTAAATTCAAAATCCCCCTAGCCGAGTATATTGCCCTCATTTGATTAGCCTAATGAATTAGATTAGATAACTTAATTAAGTTGAATTAAATTAATTATATAAATTTAATATACATATTAAAATTAGATTGGAATTTAGAGATATTTTTTGTTTACGAATAGAATAGAATAAGTGTTTTTTTTGAGGGGAGAGGGAAAATTAGAAACCAGGATTTAGAGAAATGAGTGATTCTAGTCCCAAAATCAATGAGGGAGAAGCTTCAAATAAGAAAGATGATTTTGTTGATATTAATATAAACTTAAATTCTCAAATAAATTAGATATATGATCATGAAAGATTAATACATGAAGCCGAAAATGAGATTTTAAATGAAGAAACCATTGCTCAAAATGAAGAACTCAATGCTTAAAGTGAAGAACCCATTGCCCAACAAACTTATGTATGCTACTAAGTTCACAAATGTTCAATTTATTGGTTAGATCCATTGAAACATCGTAACTATGCAAAGTCACAATGGAAGAGTCGTCATGGTAGTGAGGTTAAGACCGTGACGATTTTTAAAAGTCGTCATGGTCATAAATTCAAGCCATGACGACTTTAGACTATCCCCTCAAGTTTTATTAAGAGTCATCGAGGTTTTTGTTTTACCACGACCACTTTTTATGAAATTTTTCTAGGCTTAAAAAAGTCATCGTGGTCTAACATATTACCGCGATGATTCTTATCAAATTTGTGTCAGTAAGTGTCGTCAAGATACTATTGATATACCATGATGACTTTTTAAGCAAATTTATGTGTCTAAATTTTTTTGCTAGAATCGTCATGGTTTTTATTTTTTGACCATGACGACTCTAACTGAAGATTAGCGATTATTTATAAACCACGACGACTTCTCTTGAGAATGATTTGATTTTTGTTTTCCTATAGCATTTAATTAAAACAAAAAGGCATACATGCTTCATAACATTAATTGAAGGAAGAGAAATAACACAGACCACAACATTACACTTAAATACTTGATATAGTTTGAAAGCCAAGCAATAGTCTTCCAAAACTTGATAGCATCCATGATGCTTAAATTCTTTGCGATGGATAGCGTCATATATGGCACGAGCCATAGTTCTCTGAAAAACAAATTAATTATAAGTTATCATTGCAAATATGATATTTACCCCACTCAATCTTCATCATAACTTGTGATATTTATTTGAAACCTTCACAAATATGGGTTCGAAAGAATACCTATATACCTCCTAAAAGGGTGGGAACTTTTGAAACAGCTCAACAAGCTAACCTGAATTTAATTGTTACTGGTTATAAGGATCTTATTGACAAACTATCCTGAAAAAGCGGGGGTATAACAACCACACCCAATAATTCGTTCGGCAATTTGTATGGACTAAACTCAAATATAATTCCGAGAGCACCAACTTAAAAGTGAGACTCAATCTCTCTTTCTCAATACAATCAGCAAATCGAATAGGTAGAAATCCGTGAGCCTGATTGATATGAGAAATAACTTGGACGGTACTAAAAACCAATGCCCAAGTGTCAATCAAGTTATATCCAACAATCAAGGTCGGATATATCAACTGATTGAACTATGCACAACTTGTGATATTTCAATTATATAAACAAATATAATACGGAAAATAAATAACACAGACACCATAAATTTTGTTAATGAGGAAACCGCAAATGCAGAAAAACCTCGGGACCTAGTCCATCTTTGAACACCACACTGTATTAAGCCGCTACATACACTAGCCTACAACAAGTTAACTTCGGGCTGGAATGTAGTTGAGCCCTAACCAAGTCTCACAACGATAAGGTACAGTCGCGTTCCTTACGCCTCTAGAACCACGCCGGATTCTGCGTACTTTATTCCCTTAGATGATCTCACCCACAACTAAGAGTTGCTACGACCCAAAGTCGAAGACTTATAAACAAATTTGTCTCCCACATATATGTCTATTCTTTATTCCGTTTTTGTTCCGTCTTTTGATACAAAGATCAAGGTGAACAAGAACCAACTAATAATCTGGTCTTATACTCCCGAAGAGCAGCCTAGAAATATTAGTCACCTCACAATAACCTACCGATTAACATAAGAAGTTATTGCGGAATCACAAGAGTCTGAGACGAAGAACTGTTGTGATTACTTTTTATATCTTACCTATCGGAGATAAATTTTGAGTACATCTTAGAGAAGATAAAACTCAATACGATAAACAAGCAAGATCAGAATACGCAACTACAGAGAAAATAGTTGGATCTGGCTTCACGAATCCCAAATGAAGTCTTTAAGTCGTTAACCTAATAATGGTTTTGGAAAAACCTAGGTTACATAATAATCGACTCTAAGTTGCAACTAGGACACAAGAAAGTGTCAGGATTAGGTTTTCTAGTTGCTAGAGTTCTCTCTTGTATAGACTTTCAAATCAGGGTTGCTTACAATGAAAGCTTAGATATCTTAGTAACAAAACATCCAAGATTCACCGTTAGATGAACTCCTGATTTAAGATTCAAGCTAAGTCTGCTTAGAAACTAAGCAATCAATCTCCACGGTTAGGTCTTAACTTGTTACACACAAATGAAATATACTTATATTTAGATATGGGTAACCATACCTAAACGTATATATTGGGTTGGCTCAGTAATAGTTAACCGAAGTTAGTCATATGAACACTTCTAACTTAACCATATTCATTTAACACTTCTAGATCAAATATGATGATCAATCAATCATGAAAGATAATCAAATGAATCTAATTGTGTTTCAAATAGAGTTATTCAATTGTTCACTATCTCATAGAAATATATATGAACAAATTGAAACAAAATCGGATTGATTCATAATCGTACAAAGTACTTATACAAGAATCAATTCATGAACATTAAGCCACTGTTTGCAAAGTTAAATTTGCATTCCTTAAATCATAATTTTTTCAGTTCATGAGTATGAGAATCATACATAGCCGATTTTAGACTTAACCACTGTGTTCTCAAACTAGGTACGCGAACAACATCTCCGGACCTTGGACTAGTCAAGCGGTTCGCAAATAATTTTTCCGGACCCAACTCAGGTAAACCCGTTCGCATACTAAGTATGCAAACAAGAGTTCTGGACCTTCTCATGTAAATCCATTCACATACTAGGTACGCAAATAAGAGTTCCGAACCTGAATCATCACAATACAGTTCACATACTAGGTATGCATACCGTGTTGTATCCAGACATGGGTAATTGTTCTAAACTCTCATTTTAATCATTGAAACATCCTTAGACGAAGACAATGGTAATATTACACATACCATTAGCTTCAAGTCATTTTCAAGTGATCGAATGATCAATACGAAACTTCCCAAGCTAACATAAAATGATTGTCTCACACAAATTATATAAGATGTTCAAGGTAATTTTCACATGATCATCTTTTGACTTAATATTTAGTTTCCAACAAATAATTTGTCTCCAACTAAACTTGTCAAGAATATGATGAACATTGCTAAAGCAAAAAGCTTCCAACACATATATTGAGAAATACATAAACGAGATAAACTCGGCTCGAAATATTAAATGTGTATAATGTAAAAGTCTATATAGCTATACAACTTAGTCTCATTAGAAAATATAATAAAATAGACTTCTGAGTGATAGATAAGTTTTAGTCTCCACATACCTTTTGGTGATGAAGTTTTTCCAAGCTTCTTAGTAGATCTTCGTCTTCAGTTGGTGAACGCCATGAAGTCTAAAGCTCAATTGCACATTATGTCCTAATCCGAGACATAGCTATAAGTAGACTAGAAATCAAGTATGTAGTTTTGATCAACTAAACTTGACAAACAAGCTTGAGATAGCAACGCTTGAGAGTTTGACCGAGCAGTGCTCTAACATGTCCGCTTCAACACAAGGAACTTCAGGTAAGAGTTCTAATGGAAAATGGAAAATATGGGATGACCTTCCTTAACAACGGAAAAATTCCTCTTTAAAATCTTTCAATTCTTTAAAGAGCTCCTCAAATCGTTTCTTAGTGAGTTTGAATGATATACTATCACGCTTTTCATCTAACTCCACAAGAACGATAAATATAAGGTTCCAAAAAGAATCATATGCTTGATCTAAGTTAATGTCTAGATCTTCGTCATGCTTTGTGATCAAAATTCACGCTCTAACGATGGCAACATTTTTTTTTCGGTAGGATAGTGAGTAACCATGTTTTTATTTTTTCGGATGAGGATAAATGAAAATTATGGTTTGGGAAACGTTATTTCTTGAGAGAAGGGTTCTTTTTATACCTCTTAAAGACCCAAGGACTAGTTTATTCAACAACAATAACAACAAATAAAAAATAAATAAATAGTCGGGAGACCCACATATTGGTGCATGTCAATATAAACAATAAATACTAGTAGAGTTGTCATGGTCCTAATTGTGCAGGTTGATGATTTTAGTACACCGGAAGAGAATATGACCTAAAGTCATCATGGTCTTACAGAATACCACGATGACTCTTTCATCAAATTTTCTGGATGAAAATTTTGGTAGAATCCTCGTGATTGTATTTATTGATCACGACGATCCTAACTGACCAATAGAGAATAAGTGTTGATTTGGTCTTCGATTTTGTGAATGGTTGATTTGGTCTTGGATTTTGTAATATCATTTTACTGAAAAGGAAAAGGTATAACATATATTTCATAGTATTACACTAAATGTGTTATGATACTTATTTGAAACCTGTGATATGGAGCATAATGCATGTATCATAAAAAATATTGATACCCACATCGAGTCATTACATTTTAGAATCACTATTAACGAGGTGGTAGCACATTGAGTCATATTTTTTTTATTTTGTGACTCTTCTTCGTTTGTAGGTGCATGAAACACAACCATTACTCCCACACAGGGTGGTTTTAATTATGTAACTATATTTGTTATAAAAAAGTCTTTTAACAATTGCGAACTTATCTGTTTGTAGAAATATTGCTCAGAAAAGTTAGAGATAAGTCATGTAACAAGTAGTCCCTTGTGGTAATTACTCGGAACTTGATTTTACATCCTTCAAATTACGAAAGACTCTCATTACAAGTTTATTTTTAACCAAGAAATCAAACTAGTTTTGTATCAATGCAACTCTAATATCAATAAAGAGTTTGTAGGTAAGGGGATATCGTCACAGAGTTCTTCTATGGATGCGTATATATGATCATGGATAGAACCATATTGGTGTAGAATAAAAGCGGGGATTTGAAAAGTAGTGCCCACCATTGTTGGCAATTTGATACTTTACACTTAATCTGAAAGATGTAAATTGAATTCTTATAAATTTCTATGAATTCTCATAATAATATTAAGAGACGAACGAAATGCTAGACTAGCACGCATGTGGTGAATATGGTTGACAATGAAAAAACTGATTTTGTATTTAACCAATGTTTTCTTGCTTTGATTCAAATATTAGTACACTCATCAAACACTATTTGGGAGTCCATTATTGATTACAGAATGTACAATTAGTTCCGTTTTCAAGATTGCAAACAACCCCCAAGCAAAAATAGCCAGTTCACATTGATAAATTTACTTTACCCTATATAAAATACTGAGGCCATCCTAGAGACTTGCTTTTACCTTACCCTTTGTAGAGATGGCATCACTCTTTCATATGTTTTTTTATTACTGTTATCTAGCATAAAAAGTCTGCATTATGTAATGAAATATTCAATTTCTATCTATTGTTCTTTTAAATCAATGAAATGTTAGTTTTGTATAGCTGAACCACCACGACTATCAGGCTGAAGAATTAATGGTATTGATTCATTCAGCATGAATCAGAATAGCCAATGAGGTGTCACCGACTTTGGCTTAAATATGGTCTTTGCAAAATTAGAGACACTCTGATAGAATAAGAAGAAAAGTTAAATTTGTCTCACCACATGACAATACACAACCTAATTTCATCATTTACAACTTTTGAATCCTATCCGAGTTAAACGAATGAAATGAGTCAAAAGTAATATCCTGTCGAATCCAATTTGAATTAGATGAACGAGACGAGTCATAACTCTAATAAAGAAATTTGACTCGGACTAGAATACCCCTCAGAATCAAATCGGCTCCCAAACAATAAAAAACCTAGTTTATACGCATTGGACGGAGCAAGTGAACCTAAAAATCATCCTGTCTTCTTCCACAGTCATGCATGTATAATCTCCCCTTTTAGCCATTAGCTCAAGGCTTTTCTTGTGGATTTTATTATGGCGATGAATAATATGAGAGGTGGCTGCAAAAAACAAAAAAAAAAGTTTTTCGATGATCAAAGCATGTCGTAATGTGTGAAGATCCAAAAACATGTCTTAATTAATAGGTATGATCTCAGATAGCTCCCAGCTATGTATATTAATTTATGTATCTTAATACAAATCAATATTAAGATTCGAACAATTCACGATTTTCATTTTAAGTTAAAATCAAGCATATATTACTTTCGAATGAAACAGTCAAAGCGTTTATGTAATTCAAAATCTTACGAAATGATATCATTGAAACTAATCCAAGTCATATCTAATCTTGATTATAAAACATCAGAAAATTTAAAAAAAAAAAAAAAAACGATCTAACATGTGACTAGGCCGAGGCAGCCCCTAGATAATCACAACCTTCAAATGAGGGTATTTTTGAGGGCTTATGAAAAATATCTCGAAGACTAGAGGGACAAAATTCGAGTATATTAAAGAAGTATCTTAGAGCTACAAGCTTCTACATTCTTCTGTTCGTCTTCCTTAAACCTCTGTTCTTCCTAAAACAATCCTAACCCCTTCCCCAATCTATTTGCTGAAAAATCTAATCCAATCCCAGTTTGCATAACCCTTTGATACACAGAATAGAATGATGGTTACTCGAGCAGCTAAACTTGCAAGATCAGCACTTGCTGCTAGAAAAACCCTTAATTCATCATCAGCATCGTACTATAATTCTCTTTGTCGTCGCAGCAGCAGTCAAATTCTGAATTCCAGTATAATAGAAAATCCTAATACTCGTGATATTGTTTCTTCTTCACCAATCAAAGGAGCTAACAATGGAGTGATTTCATGGTCAATCAACTCTTTTAGCTATTTACAACAACAACAAAGACGCCATTTTCATTCTTCAAATCCTTCTTATTCTCCTTCTGCTTCTTCTGGAGAGGTTTGATTTTGATTCTTTTGTAGACTATAAAGGAGTTACGTATTTTTTTGTGAAAAAGAATTTTCAATTGTTATTTAAATTGTTCGTATTGACTGCTATTGGTTTATATGCTATATTTTAATTACAATTGTGTGTTCCTGCAAAAATGTTTGGAGGATTTAGAGTAATACATTTCGTGTTGGAATGACAATGGAATGTGCTATTAGGAAATGTAGAAAGCCAGTAGATTGCAAGGAACTCAATCGTACACATTTTCAGTATGCTGATTGTGCCTGTTGTAGGATGTAATCACTCTAGTAGTCTAGTAATACTCTAGTCTGAAATTTTGTTTTGTTGCTCATGCCACTACATGCTTCTTAACAGGTAACTCCGTCTGATTTTACTGAGATGGCTTGGGAGGGAGTCGTTGGTGCTGTGGAAGCAGCAAGGCTTAGCAAACAGCAAATTGTCGAGTCCGAACATTTGATGAAAGCGCTTCTGGAGCAAAAGGATGGATTGGCTCGAAGAATATTCACTAAGGCTGGTGTTGACAATTCGTCGGTGTTGCAAGCTACAGATGAGTTCATCAATCGACAACCTCAGGTAATACCTACACATAAATGGAATCGTGTAATTTTTTATGGTTAATATCCGTTTAACTAATTGATTCAATGTGATCAGGTGGAAGGTGGCAGTAGTGGACCTGTAATTGGGCCACATTTTCAGTCTCTGTTGGATAATGCTAGAAGGCATAAGAAAGAATTTGGGGATGATTTCTTGTCTGTGGAGCACTTTTTGCTCGCATTCAGGGATGATAAACGGTTTGGCAAGCAGTTATTCAAGGATCTTGAACTTGGTGAGAATGAATTGAAGGAGGCAATCAAAGGAGTTCGAGGAAACCAGAGAGTTACTGATCAGAGTATGAACATTCTCTCCTCTTTTATATGTTTGTTTATTTGTCTTTGACAAGGTGTGTTGCAGAAATACCCACCATGGGTGTTGTTCTCAGTTATCGCTAGATGGCACATTTTGAGCTGCTTTTGTTGCATGTGCCCTCATATGTGTTATCTTCTTACTGTAGATCCCGAAGGAAAGTTCGAGGCTCTAGATAAATATGGGAATGACCTAACAGAACTGGCCAGGCGAGGTAAACTCGATCCTGTTATAGGCCGAGATGATGAGATAAGGCGTTGCATCCATATATTATCTAGAAGAACAAAAAATAATCCTGTTATTATTGGTGAGCCTGGGGTAGGCAAAACTGCAATAGCTGAAGGGTATGTCTCTCGACTTTCTTGTGTTTGAACTTTCATAGCATCTTTGAATTCATCCCCTTAGGTTGAATACTGCACAAAAAATTGATAAATTCTATGATTTGGTGTTTTGAACATCATTTACTTGTACCAAATGCTTTTTATAACCTCGAGTCTAATCAAGTTTGTTGCCTGGTATGGATCGGTCCTATCGTTTATCTTCTATTAGTAAATCTCATTTCATTCTAATTGAACCATCGCAATTGATATGTTAACTATTTAAGCCAAAATGTAGTTGGGACAAGTTAGGATTGTTGGCTAAGGAAGTGCGGTTTCTTTCCATGATTAGTCCAATAGGCATCGGGATCCATTGATTCTATTCATTATGGTTCTTTTTTGCTTTTGGCAGGCTAGCCCAAAGAATTGTGCGAGGAGATGTTCCTGAACCCTTACTGAACAGGAAGGTCACTATTTGTAACTTTTCTTCAGATCTTTTCAGTCACTTTTGCAGTCACATTCCTCAGAATATTAGAGTATAGTAGGATTAGTGCAGTTCTAAGCTGTGAATAATTGGAGCATATCAATCTGTATATATTGCCGGGTGAAACAAAAAGATGCACCAGCAAGCGAGTGTATTATTCATTCAAACTCATTTAACATTGGACCTTTCTATATCTTATTCTTCAGCTAATATCATTGGACATGGGCTCATTGATTGCTGGTGCGAAATTCCGTGGAGAATTTGAGGACAGGCTGAAAGCTGTCCTGAAGGAAGTGACTGCTTCCAATGGGCAGATAGTCTTATTTATTGATGAGATCCACACTGTTGTTGGTGCAGGTTTGTGCTCTATTTACAGTTGTGTCTCAGCGAGTTTATCTGTTGATTTTTTTGTATGACTTGATTATGCTTGTAGAAGTGTGATTTGTTCAAAAAAAAAAAAAAAATATGCTGCAGCACCCGTAGAAGCATATTGTACATGACATGTATTCTGTTAATAATTGGTCCCATGCGATTCCTTTCTAAAATAATATCCTATTGCGCAGTCAGTTCGCGTCTTTCTAACTTATATATCTGTGTAGTCTCTCTTTATCCTCTGAATATATTACCATTTCTAATAAACTCCTGCTTACTTCTTATAAGAACTTACAACATTGTAGGGGCTGCGGGTGGAGCAATGGATGCTGGCAACTTGTTGAAACCCATGCTTGGTAGAGGTGAACTGCGTTGTATAGGAGCGACAACATTGAACGAATACAGGAAATATATCGAAAAAGATCCTGCTCTTGAGCGCAGGTTCCAGCAGGTTTTCTGTGGTCAACCATCCGTGGAAGATACGATATCCATTCTTCGTGGTCTACGTGAACGTTACGAGCTGCATCATGGTGTCAAGATATCGGATAGTGCCCTTGTTTCAGCTGCTATTCTTGCTGACCGTTACATAACCGAACGGTTTTTGCCTGATAAAGGTACATAACTATTAGGACCTGATAATGGAAATCTCTCTTAGTAAGTAAACACAAATGAAAAAGAGGATAAGAAGCAGAAAACTTGAAAAAAGAGAGAATATTAGAAATGCATGTGCACCGGTATTTTATTTTACATTGCTAAAATTGGTGTAACAACGCCATTTGTCTAAAGGTTTTATGCATGGTTTCTTCCCGCCACTGGTATCGATACTCGTTGGTTAATGAGTCTTATTTTTCGTTTTGTTCTATTGTTTGCAGCCATCGATCTTGTTGATGAAGCAGCTGCGAAGTTGAAAATGGAGATCACCTCAAAGCCCACTGAATTGGATGAAATAGATAGAGCCGTGTTGAAGTTAGAGATGGAGAAACTATCTCTGAAAAATGATACTGATAAAGCATCTAAAGAGCGGCTAAGCAAGCTGGAAAATGATCTTTCATTGCTGAAAGAGAAGCAGAAAGAACTGGCAAACCACTGGGAACATGAGAAGTCTTTAATGACCAGAATTCGATCAATTAAGGAAGAGGTAAGACTTCTTGCAGCATGGTGTAGAACACAATTTCTTTGTATTCGATCTCTCACTGATGCTTTCCTTATATAGGTCGATAGGGTTAACCTAGAGATGGAGGCGGCTGAACGTGAGTACGACTTGAATCGTGCTGCAGAACTCAAGTATGGGACCCTAATATCTCTCCAGCAGCAGTTACAAGATGCTGAGAAAAAACTTGCTGAGTTCCAGAATTCTGGTAATTCTATGCTTCGAGAAGAAGTCTCAGACCTTGATATTGCGGAAATTGTTTGCAAATGGACTGGCATCCCTCTGTCAAACCTACAACAATCTGAAAGGGACAAACTAGTGTTGCTAGAACAGGTTCTCCACAAAAGGGTAATTGGACAAGATATTGCGGTGAAGTCGGTGGCTGATGCTATCAGGCGTTCAAGGGCGGGACTTTCAGATCCAAATCGACCTATAGCAAGCTTCATGTTCATGGGACCTACCGGTGTTGGTAAGACCGAGCTTGCTAAAGCTCTTGCAAGTTACCTTTTCAACACTGAGACAGCTCTTGTAAGAATCGACATGAGCGAGTACATGGAAAAACACTCTGTATCACGATTGGTTGGTGCCCCACCTGGCTACGTTGGTTATGAAGAAGGTGGTCAGCTAACCGAAGTTGTTCGTCGAAGACCGTATTCTGTTGTCCTATTTGATGAGCTTGAGAAGGCACATCATGATGTTTTCAACATTCTATTACAGCTGTTGGATGATGGAAGAATAACTGATTCGCAGGGTAGGACAGTAAGTTTTACCAACTGTGTGGTGATAATGACATCAAATATTGGGTCTCATTTTATCCTAGATACTCTCCGGAACACAAAGGACAGTAAGGATGCCGTGTACGACTTGATGAAGAGGCAGGTTGTAGAGGTGGCTAGACAAACATTCCGCCCAGAGTTCATGAACCGGATTGACGAGTACATTGTTTTCCAGCCGCTCGACTCCAAAGAAATCAACCGGATTGTGGAGATACAGGTAATGGTTCCTTCTTCTCCAAGGGAGTATTAATTTCATAGATATAATATTTGGGTTCTCATTTCTAATTTCTGGGGATGTAATTGCTCGTTATTTAGGAACCGGACCGACTCATCACTAGTAATTAGAACCCTTTAGTACTATAATTGGTTTTAGTGCTAATGAAATGGGAATGGTGTATAGATATTGTTTCTCACTCACCTTTCTTTAGGCTTGACATTTTTTTTTTTTTTGCACATAATTAACTATATTCCAATTTACATGTTGCAGTTGAACCGATTAAAGGACAGACTTAATCAGAAAAAGATTGAACTCCATTACACGCAACAAGCGGTTGATTTGCTAGGTGTGTTGGGTTTTGACCCCAACTACGGAGCACGGCCTGTAAAGAGGGTGATACAGCAGTTGGTGGAGAATGAAGTGGCTCTGGGTGTTTTGAGGGGAGATTTCAAAGAAGAAGACACCGTACTAGTTGATGCAAATGCCGATCCCAAAGATCCTTCTCAGAACAGGCTGGTCATTAAAAAACTTGAAACTTCTCCTGCAGATATCATGGTAGCCCATCAATAACAGACTACTGATGGTTTGGCGCAGTGCAGAGCCGTCATATTGACCAGGCCCGCTAGGCTATTGCCTAGAGCCTCACATTGTTAGGGCCCAAATTTTAATTTTTCTTATAACTTTGATGTTTTGGTGCTCTTACATAGTGGTGATTGTCATATTTCAAGTTATAATTACACTTTATAACTGCTGTTTGTTATAAAGTGAACAACGTACTGCTTTCAATCGTATTTAGCCATCTACTTGTGTACACTTAATAACATTAGAATGTACTATATTAAGCAGTTCTTTATAAAATAGTACATTTTATAACATTAGAACCGTTCTTTTCGAAATAATTTAGCTATCTGTTGTGGAATCTACCACTTGTTGGAGAAACCCCCGCGACTTCTTCTTTATTATGGAACCACTAAAAAGAGAATTACACTTAATGATTGACGAATCAATCGACAAACTATGATCCAATATTGTGTTGATCATAAACCCTAAAATAACTCTCTTGAACAAAATGCTCCATAACTCACAGAATAATGTCTAACCAAACAATATAATACTTATATCACGTAACGAGATAATCTTCTTTTAAACGATGTATCTTCCACCATCGACGACAAGATGATTTTCTCTTCACTGAACGATGTCTTCAATATCTCGCCAAAACCATAAAGATGTACTCTCTCAACACCAACGGTGTATCTCCCAACACCAGAAAATGGGTCTCTCTCTTCTCTTAAAACTCCACCCCAAGAGGTGGGATGGAATCCCTAGAAACCTTAGAGAACTACATTGTGTATTCTCCAACTCACCACCAAATTCCACGTCTAATAATCACCATATAAGCCTCCTTATATAGTATTCATAAACTTGATTCCCAAGTATTAGTCTCTCTGGAAAAGGAAACCCTAACCAACTAGGAAACCTAGTGTTAATTAGGGAACCTATCTTAATACAGAAATCGTCCCAAACTAGGAAACTTTGTGTTTCCCTAAACTAACAATTTCTAGTGGGTTCCAGAAAGATCCGGAACCTTCCCTAAAACACCGACAATTATCAACAATCTCCACCTTGTCGCTGTTTCAACAAATCTCCACCTCGGTAGAGATTCCACTAATCTGAGTCGATCTTTAAACCACGACAATCACCTCAGCATTAAAGAAAAGGACCTCAGCGACGAGCAAACTGGATCAAGTACCAACTCAACCCCTAAACGATCAAAGTCAACAAATCTCGTCTAAACTTTTGCCTAAGTGTCTTCTTAGCAAAACCAAACTCCTTCATCTCAAACTCCAAACTTAATTGCTTCTCTAAAGCAATAAAATTGAACTTTCTCTTTGCCATGAGCGTATCCCCAAAACGATTAACGAGATAAGAAGAAACCAAACATGCCAAGCTTCACAAATCACTAAAGTAAATGACACAACAAGATTTTGTTAACGAGGAAACCGCAAATGCAGAAAAACCCCGGGACCTTGTCCAGAATTGAATACTCTCAGGATTAAGCCGCTACACAAAATTACACCTAACTTCGTATAGTTGAGACCAAGTAACTAACCCTATAGTTCACTTAGTTCCGTCTGTATTTCCACGCCTCCGACTTGTGAATAAGTCACGTACTTGGAACAATTCCTTTGGTTCGTATTCCAAACAGGTAAAGGAACAACAAATCTGTTTGGTATCAACTCTATTCAACCAAGTGATATGAGTCGGACAAAGGCTCTTCTGTTTATCTTAACATAAACTCCTTCGTCGGGTCCTTAGATCTATCTTATGTTCAATCACCCAAAGGCAATCGTTTAAGATTAAGCCAATAACACCTTTAATCCGAAGAATCGTGTTGATGCCAATCTACTCAATTAATCAATCCAATCTACCATAAGGATAAACCGATTATTAATTGGATCCTCTTTTACTGAAACAAGTATTGTGCACACCAAAGATTATAAAACCCAAGTCGATCTTCAATATCTTCTTTGTCTTCAAATCTTCTTAAATCTTCAATAAAAACCCGCACACAATCACTTGAATCTCTTGTGATCAATCACGCACGTAACGGAGTCTTGTTAACAATGGATTATCACAAGATCGTCTTTAGAACTAACAACGAAAAGATCCATGTCGAAACTCGAACTAGTTTGAGTGAATCTTATATCGAAGAGAAGATTCTCAAGAATAAACAAACTAGGTGCAATCGATTTCAACCACCGTTAGTCAATCAAATCAATCGAAAACAAAGATAAACCGCAATTATCTAGTTTCCCACCAACGGGTCGCGCTAGAGCTTCTCAATCCCAAAGAAGACTTTAAATTGAGCGGCCGTAAAGATATTTCACCTAATTAGGTTACTCTCCTCTCCGAATAGGCGGCTACACCCGTAACAACAACAAAAGAGTAAATCATTGTTACGAAGGATTAGTTTGCTAGAAAGGCAAACTTCGTGTATTTATAGACAAGGAAGTTTGGACACCAAGGAATTTCCAAAACCGAAAATATTCTCAAGATATTCATAAAAGCACATATTTGGTTTTCATAATTCCTGGAAATGCTCTGTCCAAAAATAACAATAGAAATCTCTCGAAAAATCTAATTAGTAAATGCACATTACTAATTCTATAATTTCCCTTACAAAATGAAATTAATAACCTTAATT
Organism: Papaver armeniacum; assembly: GCA_023531295.1. Classification (NCBI taxonomy): domain Eukaryota; kingdom Viridiplantae; phylum Streptophyta; class Magnoliopsida; order Ranunculales; family Papaveraceae; genus Papaver; species Papaver armeniacum. The sequence continues at coordinate 34,528 of JAJJWW010006629.1, read as the reverse complement.
AAAAGATTCTTAACTTACTTATGTTTCGATCCTGGGATTCTCTTCCCTTAGCCGTTAAGGAATATCTTTGAACAATTATAGAAATAAACATTCATAGCACGTGTTCAAAGTTTGTCGACATCTTAACTTTGTAAGTTCTCTTTCACACTTACAACCTTGAAACCGATTTGCCACACTTCCAAACAAGTTTAGAATTGGTTCATCTGACTTTCAAGAACTATGTGATTGATCAAACCAACATTCAATCACAATCATGGGTTTACGGTTCTACCAAAATAAGTTTCGGTTCTACCTTTATGTGAGTATTGTGCATAGTCACACTAGCTTCCCAAAAATTCGGTTGACTAGGTACTAGGATCGGTTCCCCACATATATATGGTATCTAACTTATATGTGTTGCACATGTCCATAGGATCGGTTCCCCTTTCTGCTATAAACCTTGCTGCACCCCATACAAGGATCGGTTCCCTTTGATGTACTGCACCCCTTACTAGGATCGGTTCCCTTTCCCTTACTAGGATCGGTTCCCTTTCCCTTACAAGGATCGGTTCCCTTTCCCTTACAAGGATCAATTACCTTTCCCTTAAAAGGCCAGACATACAAAATCCGATCATACCACAGGTGATTACTTAAGATCGGTTTTACTAATAAAAGTTATACCAATACATAAGTCAGGCTTTTGTGAACAGTTCTACCAAGAACACAACAAGTTGTGAGCGGTTATACTCTATCACACATATTGGTTATTCATAAGATATGAAATGAATAACAAAACCAATAACACCTGGAAATTTTCTTTTCGGTTCACAAACAAGTTTATGAACTTACTTCTTTAGAACACATGTAAACATTGTTCCCTAGGATGAAATCCTCACCTCATACCCATACATAATCACAATAGCATTCAAATGATTATGGCGATGTCTTATCTACAAAGTTTAATGGTTAAGCAATAAACCTCGTATTGTATTCCTTAATACTATGTCTATCTAGAGTTCAAATATGCTTCGCAGTTATGTTTTCAATATGCACGACTTGAAAGATACGTTAGGGCATGAAACAGTTCAAGTCAAATATCACCAACCTCAAGTGGAATGATGATTGTTGTCGTTGTAGTTCCTTGCTTCTTCACATCTTCAAGTCTTCACAATACTTGCAATGCCTCATATCCTAATACTTTCAAGCTAACCTATACGAAGTTTAAATGTAGTACATAATCAAGTGACTCTTAACATGAGTTTTGATTCACTAAAATATGACAACCAAACTTGACATATCAACGCTTGGTGGGTTCAACCGATCCATGCTCTAACAATCTCCCCCTTTGTCAATTTTAGTGACAAAACTCTTACATCATATGGATAAACAAATTACAATAATTCATTACAATCCGCTTGATTCCCGATTCAACAGCACAGTGAAACTGCTTACATTCAATCCTTGAAAATATCGCTGTTGACATTATAATAACAAAGCTATTACCCCCCTAAGGAAGATAGGTATATATTCAATGCGCACATCTTTGTTATACCAATCATATGACATGTTACTCCCCCTTAGTCTGTGCTTTCACTCTTTCGTCAGATAAAAACATTCAAGTACCAATGTTCTTTTCCCTAGCGATGCCAATCAATATAAATATCAATGCCAAATCACTGTTTACTCCATATATTTCTCCCCATTTTTGTCACAAAAATGACAAAGAAACGAAAAAATAAAGGACAACACGAAAAGAATCTTACAAATCTCAGAATAGACTTGCAAACCTGTAGAGTTAGGCACGAGGGTTCCACACATCATGTTCTGATAACCAATATCAAAACCGAAACTACAAGTTATCTTATTTTGATATGTTACCAAGGAAACAATTGTCCGAAACAATTTTTCCAATTTAGTTTAGCAAACCAAAAACAACTAAGCATATTAGTCCCTTTGCTAAACCGATTGTTCAAAAACAACTGCTTAATTCGATAAGACCAAAATAAAGATAAACTCTATTTTTCTCATCAGGTTCTAATTATCATAAACTTAAACCTTTCAATTTTAAACAAGGCAAATACTAGGTTAGTTAACTAGCATTTCTTGTTTAGGCATTCGATTAGACTTGAATAACCGAAACCTCACTTCGATAAGTCTAACTAAGATCAGAATTAACTTAGTTTATCTTATCCGGAATCAAATTGGACTAAACAACTCATCCCGTACACATATTATTTCTTTAAGCCACAAATAATTCATACAAACCAAAAAAAATCAACTTGCATAATTATTCACCTCAACCGGAAGCAATTGAAACAACATAGACACTATAAGCACCGCAATTGCAACGTAATTTTATAAGCCTAAAAAATTGATACCATACAAAAGCAAGATAACAATAGTTTTTCTTAACCGGAACCAATTGAATCACACACACACATCAATTTTACCGAAATTTTGTAAGCCTAAACAATTGATACCACACAATAAAGCAAGATAACAATAGTTTTTCTTAATCGGAACCAATTGAAACACACATCCACACACACATCATGGAATAAGTATCAATTGCACCGAAATTTTTTTAAGCAAAAGCAACAAATATATATAATATAAACTCAGGCTTTTCTTAAACAGGAAAACAATTAACTAACAAGATTGTTACCTCAAATTTCACATCCACTTCTCCAATATGATTGCATCTTCGTCCAGGGAGAATTGATATCGAAATATCACCACGTTTTCATCCTTATGCGTGAACAAAAGAATAACAACACACCTCAACCTTTACCATAGAAAGGTTGAAAACCGGTTTTAACAATTGCAAGCAAAATTTGAAAACCGTCGAAACACATGTGCTTTTATGCTAAACCAAAACCGATTCAACATATTGTGACTTTTTCACATATTTTTTCTATTAGAACCCCTCATAATCCTTTGATAAATCCTACCTACTAGGGCTAGAACTTAATCCCGCTAAATCAAAAAGTCACCCAAACCATGAGGGTTCACAATATATGAGATCGAATATTAAGGTAGTAAAACCGAAATCAAACATCCCATAAACATACATAGCAATAAGGTAAAAGCAATTAAGCACATGCTATGTAAACCAAAAACTATCACAAGAAAAATTACTCAAACAAATAATTTTATTCATAATAGACCAATACAATTAATGAAAGAAATCAAAAATTGATGTCTATTATTCTACTCTCTCTCATTCCTTGTGAAGATTGCTTTCAAAATCTGGATTCAAATTCCTCTGAGTACTTCCTTTTTCAATAGATATGTTCATCTTTAGCAGTTGAGAATGAAGACTTGCTAGTACTTCTTTTGAATCCCTTAATATCAGTTCATGATACTTAATACAACCTTTAACAGAGTTAATCTGTTTCCTTAGAGAGTCTTGAGAGTTATCATGAAGAGGAACATCATGAGTTTAAGTATAACTGATGCACAGATTGCTAGATCACCAAGAGATGATTTTTCTTCTACGAATTTCTCCAATAAGATATGAAAATCTCCTTTCGGACAGGAAGAAGATTTATAAGATGAGAGAAAATCAAGGAATATCTAAAAAAATTAGTTTAAGGAAACCGAAACTATTCTTTCCCAAATATAAGATATATTCAATATTAATTTTTATTTACAAAAAAAAATATGAATAACTTGCCCAGATTTATGTTTCCTCACTATTAGAATTTTGGGCAATAAGTGAGGATGCAAAACTCAACACAATCAGTGTGTGTTGAGGTGAGAATTATTCTCACTGTTCTTAGCAGAAACATTCTTAGAATGTTTTATCAACACAGTGAACTGTGTTTTCTTTTGTTTTCCTTCTCTCTTGTTAATCACTTTTTGAAGGCCAAAAACATTAACAATCTTCCTTATCCCATTTTGAAGACCTTGGATAAGTCTGATCTCGCCAATTGTAGCGAAATGATTTTCTTCACATGAAGAACTTGTTGTATTATCAGAAAAACTAGTTTCCGATTCTCTTGGTATTTCACCCAATTTTTCTGGTTCAGATACTACCATACATGATTTATCTGAAATGGACTTCAAAAGTCTTTCAAGATCTACTCTTAATCTTTCATTTTTCTTAAGTTCCAACTCGAGTTTTTCTAGAAGTCGATTAGGCTCACTTAAAACATCATTGTTTGAGTTGGCAAGAAGTGCATTGCAATTAGATATTTCTTTATTGGATTCTTCCTCTGGAATATCATCAAGAGTGGAAACATACGCTCTATTGCACTTTCTAGTTTTTCTGCTGGGACAGTATTTTGCCATATGTCCGAATTTACGGCACTTGAAGCATTGAACTTCATCATTACCCTTTTTATGGCAAACTGATAATATATTAAGAACACACTTATCACATGATAAAATGTTCTTAGTTCATTGTGAAAGTAGCACAATAGTTGAGGCAAGCTCCTTTTCAATAGGTGCCACAATCTTTTGGCAACGTTCCTCTGTTTGATTCTTTAGTAGAATTTCTTTATCAAAGATCTTTATCTTTCCTACAAGGGCGCTTCGAGAAAGTGTAGAAAGATCATTTCCTTCTATTATGGCATGTTTCTTAGACTCGTATCTGGATGGTAACGATCTGAGAATTTTGCAAACTATTTCCTTTTCAGGTATTTCCTTTCCAAGGAGAAAAGATGCATTAACAATCTCAGAAAGTTTAGAATTAAACTCCTCGAAGGTGTCGTTATCATCCATATGAAGATGTTCCCATTCAAATGAAAGGGTGAGAAGTCTAGCTTATTTTTCAGATTCATCTCCTTCGAATACAATCTCAAGAATATCCCATGCTTCTTTAGAAGTTCTGCAAGACAGCACATGATGAAGAAGATCATCACTAACTGCATGTATAATGGCGTTTAAACCATCAGAATTCTGTTTTGCAAGAATCCTTTCTTCAAGAGTATATGACGCTAATCGTTTGAACTCTGATTCTGAATAGTCTATCGGAGGTTGGTATCCGTCTTCGATTAATAACCATGTATTAAAATCTCGGGATTGAAGAAAGGCCTTCATAGCCGATTTTCAAAATGGATAATTAGATTCATTAAATCTTGGTGGAACGTTAAATGAATCACCCATTAGATTCATTCTTATAGGTTGGATCGCACCAAACACAAATTGTTAGATCTTTTCGTGTTTGCCTGCTCTGATACCAATTAAAAAGGCGAGGGTACACAAATATACCTCAAGCTAAAACTTTTCCTACCTATAAGTCCTTTCTCCGAAAGTGATTGTCTATGGACTGAGTCGAGAAAATGCAACTAATCGGTTCACACTTCGTGTGATCGTATATGGATACGAGATCGAGACAATACAACTACGAAGTATGTTTACTTGATACAAAGGTTCGGACTTAACCAAACACAAAAGGATTGCTTATCAAGTAAATAGGAATTAATGTTTGTGTGATTTACTTTAATTATAATAAAAGAATTATAATACGGAAAATAAAAGTAAATGACACAGCAAGATTTTGTTAACGAGGAAACCGCAAATGCATAAAAACCCCGGGACCTTGTCCATAATTGAATACTCTCAGGATTAAGCCGCTACACAAAATTACACCTAACTTCGTATAGTTGAGACCAAGTAACTAACCCTATAGTCCACTTAGTTCCGTCTGTATTCCCACGCCTCCGACTTGTGAATAAGTCACGTACTTGGAACAATTCCTTTGGTTTGTATTCCAAACAGTAAAGGAACAACAAATCTGTTTGGTATCAACTCTATTCAACCAAGTGATATGAGTCGGACAAAGGCTCTTCTGTTTATCTTAACATAAACTCCTTCGTCGGGTCCTTAGATCTATCTTATGTTCAATCACCAAAAGGTAATCGTTTAAGATTAAGCCAACAACACCTTTAATCCGAAGAATCATGTTGATGCCGATCTACTCAATTAATCAATCCAATCTTCCACAAGGATAAACCGATTATTAATTGGATCCTCTTTTACCGAAACAAGTATTGTGCACACCAAAGATTATAAAACCCAAGTCGATCTTCAATATCTTCTTTTTCTTCAAATCTTCTTAAATCTTCAATAAAACCCGCACACAATCACTTGAATCTCTTGTGATCAATCACGCACGAACGGAGTCTGTTAACAATGGATTATCACAAGATCGTCTTTAGAACTAACAACGGTCTAAAGATCCTCGTCGAAACTCTGAACTAGTGTGAGTGAATCTTATATCAGAAGAGAAGATTCTCAAGAATAAACAAACTAGGTGCAATCAGATTTCAACCACCGTTAGTCAATCAAATCAATCGAAAACAAAGATAAACCGCAATTATCTAGTTTCCCACCAACGGGTCGCGCTAGAGCTTTTCAATCCCAAAGAAGACTTTAAATTGAGCGGCCGTAAGAGATTTCGCCTAATTAGGTTACTCTCCTCTCCGAATAGGCGGCTACACCCGTAACAACAACAAAAGAGTAAATATGTTGTTACGGAGGATTATTTGCTAGAAAGGCAAACTTCGTGTATTTATAGACAAGGAAGTTTGGACACCAAGGAATTTCCAAAACCGAAAATATTCTCAAGATATTCATAAAAGCACATATTTGGTTTTCATAATTCCTGGAAATGCTCTGTCCAAAAATAACAATCGAAATCTTTCAGAAAATCTAATTAGTAAATGCACATTACTAATTCTGTAATTTCCCTACAAAATGAAATTAATAACCTTAATTAAAAGATTCTTAACTTACTTATGTTTCGATCCTGGGATTCTCTTCCCTTAGCCGTTAAGGAATATCTTTGAACAATTATAGAAATAAACATTCATAGCACGTGTTCAAAGTTTGTCGACATCTTAACTTTGTAAGTTCTCTTTCACACTTACAACCTTGAAACCGATTTGCCACACTTCCAAACAAGTTTAGAATTGGTTCATCCGACTTTCAAGAACTATGTGATTGATCAAACCAACATTCAATCACAATCATGGGTTTACGGTTCTACCAAAACAAGTTTCGGTTCTACCTTTATGTGAGTATTGTGCATAGTCACACTAGCTTCCCAAAAATTCGGTTGACTAGGTACTAGGATCGGTTCCCCACATATATATGGTATCTAACTTATATGTGTTGCACATGTCCATAGGATCGGTTCCCCTTTCTGCTATAAACCTTGCTGCACCCCATACAAGGATAGGTTCCCTTTGATGTACTGCACCCTTACTAGGATCGGTTCCCTTCCCTTACTAGGATCGGTTCCCTTTCCCTTACAAGGATTGGTTCCCTTTCCCTTACAAGGATCAATTACCTTTCCCTTAAAAGGCCAGACATACAAAATCCGATCATACCACAGGTGATTACTTAAGATCGGTTTTACTAATAAAAGTTATACCAATACATAAGTCAGGCCTTTGTGAACAGTTCTACCAAGAACACAACAAGTTGTGAGCGGTTATACTCTATCACACATATTGGTTGTTCATAAGATATGCAAATGAATAATAACACTGGCAATTTCCTTTTCGACAAAATCTTCAAGAACAAAGCAAACAACGAGGAAATCAAAAGGAGGAAAGGCACCAAGGAAACAATTAGCAACAAAGGCATCCCTAAGTCGACACCAAAGAACCGTTCTAGAGGGAGTGAAGAAACACCACATATTCGGGCCAGAACTGTTGCTCTTCGTGAGATCGAAAGTATCGATACCCTTTACCCTAAACATCGACGGTTGTGGATGAAATAATGATTGAGTTACTAGAAAAAGAAAAAAAAATTACCAATAACACAGAGCACAGAGCTCTTGATCCGCAAACTTCCTTTCCAGAGATTGGTTCGTGAAATTGCTCAAGATTTTAAGACAGATTTATGTTTTCAATCAAGTACTGTTGCTGCTCTTCAGGAAGATGCTGAAGCTTATTTGGTCGGTCTTTTCGAAGATACTAATCTCTGCGCTATTCATGCTAAGAGGGTTACCATCATGCCTAAAGACATTCAACTTGCTCGTAGAATCCGTGGTGAGAGGGCTTAGATGTTTCTGTTGTTCTAGATCTGGTCTGACTATGAGTTGTCCTTTTGGGTATTTTTAGGGTTTCTTTTAATGTAAAATCTTATGAAGTTAATCTCTGTAATGGCTGTTGAAGTTTGGCGTCAATGAATATAAAGTGATGGTTTTAATTTCCAAAAAAAAAAAAAAAAAAAAAAAAGGCAATTTCCTTTTCGGTTCACAAACAAGTTTATGAACTTACTTCCTTAGAACACATGTAAACATTGTTCCCTAGGATGAAATCCTCACCTCATACCCATACATAATCACAATAGCATTCAAATGATTATGTCGATGTCTTATCTACAAAGTTTAATGGTTAAGCAATAAACCTCGTATTGTATTATTCCTTAATACTATGTCTATCTAGAGTTCAAATATGCTTCGCAGTTATGTTTTCAATATGCACGACTTGAAAGATACGTTAGGGAATGAAACAGTTCAAGTCAAATATCACTAACCTCAAGTGGAAGGATGATTGTTGTCGTTGTAGCTCCTTGCTTCTTCACATCTTCAAGTCTTCGTAATACTTGTAATGTCTCATATCCTAATACTTTCAAGATAACCTATACGAAGTTTAACTCTAGTACATAATCAAGCGAATCTTAACATGAGTTTTGATTCACTAAAATATGACAACCAAACTTGACATACCAACGCTTGGTGGGTTCAACCGAGCCATGCTCTAACACAAACACACCTCAACGAATACCAATTTGGTCTTCCGAAACAGTCCACAAGAGCCTCATACGAAAACGAAGTAAAAAACACAATCAACGAACCAAATTATGGTTACAAGAATACTTACTTAGAGCTGTGCGGAATACATATGGTTATACGCTTCAAGAAGTATATCGTCAAATTCTTCAAATGTAGAGCACCACCAAATCGAATGTGGAATATCAAAGAATCCCATTCTTCCCAAACGCTTTAATTCGCTTCATATCCAAACTTGAAAACCGTTCAAGCCTGAATGAATGATAACATTAATCTACGCATCTTCAAATATTTGATAACTTCAAATCCTTCATACTTGAAAACATCAAATCCTTCGAAACCAAAAAATTCTGCTACCCGCAAACATAACATCGCCACTTCTAACTTCGATCCTTTCCATGCTCACCGCATCACTTGTTGTGGAAACTACCACTAAACCGCACCACTTGTTGGGGAAATCCAACTCGGATTTACCCACAAGACACTAGATCTTTGGATCGATGTAGAATGAAAGATGAATGATGCAAACATAAACGAAAAAATAAGTAAAGCACACAAGATTTAACGTGGCTCGGCAATATACCTACATCCACAACCCACTACGACTTCTTCTTAATTATGGAACCACTAGATAAATAATTACAATTAATGATTGATGAATCAATCTGAAAAGATGAGGGTACCCAAATACACCACAATCTTTAATTTATCCACCTATAAGTCCTCTTACCGAAAGTGATTGTCTATGGACAAGGTCGAGACAATACTACAAATCGGTATTCACACTTTGTGTGATTGTCTATGGATACGAGATCGAGACAATACGACTACCAAAGTGTGATTACTTGATAATAGGTTCGGACTTAACCAAACTCTATAGGATCACTATCAAGTAAAGCAGAGTTAACGTTTGTGAAATTTACTTTTAATTAGAATAAAATAATTATAATTGCGGAAATAGAAAAGTAAAAGACACAACAAGATTTTATTAACGAGGAAAACTGCAAATGCATAAAAACCCCAGGACCAAGTCCAAAATTGAATACTCTCAGAATTAAGCCGCTATACAAAATCTAAACCAACTTCGTATAGTTGAGACCAAGCAACTACCCCTAGTTCACTTAGTTTCCTCAGTATCCCTGCGCTTCTGACTTCGATGAGTGCACGCACTGTAAAAATTCCTTTGGATCGTATTCCAAACAGTAAAGGAACAACAAATCTGTTTGGTAACAACTCTATTGATTCATTCCATATAAAGATATCTCAAGTCATATGCAAAGGCTCTTCCGTTTAAGCTAATAAACTCCTTTTCCTGGTTAGATCAATCTATCCAATAACTACCGAAGCAACCAAGTATAGATTCACACTCAATCCAAATAAATCTCAAAGAGATATATTGACAATGCTGATCTCACACAACTAATCAATCGAATAAATTCGATTCTAGTTAGATCCCAGCCGATCAAGGTTTGTGCAACACAAAGATATGAGAAACCAATAAGAGATCTTCTTCGTCATCAAATCTTCTTTAATCTTCAATTAAAACCTGCACAACACCACTTGAATCTCTTGTGATCAATCACTACAGAACGGAGTCTATTAACAATGGATTATTACAAGATGTCTTTCGATCTACAAACAATTTTAAAGATACCATCGATACTTCGATCTAGTTTGAGTGAATATCAGAAGAGAAGATTCTCAAGAATAAACAAACTAGGTGCAATCAAAGTTTCAACAACCATTAGTCAATCAAATCAATCGAAAACTAATAACACCGCAATTATCTAGTTTCCCACCAACAGTACTCGTAGAGCTTCTTGAATGCACATAGAAGTCTTTAAACGAGCGGTCGTAAGAGATTTCGCCTAATTAGGGTACTTTCCTCTCCGGATAAACGACTCCACCAGAAACAACAAAAGGATGATGTTTGCCTGGATCTTAAGATAGTTTGCTAGAAATGCAAACTTAGGTATTTATAGACCAATGATGTTTGGACACCAAGGAATTTCCAAAACCAAAAATATTCTCAAGATATGCAATGAATGGCAAGATTCGGTTTTCATAATTCCAGTAAATGCTTGTCCAATATTTTTCGAAATATCTCAATAGAAAATCTCCAATTAGTGAATGCACATTACTAATTTTTATTCTCTAGAGATATGCATTTAATTGCTAGTAATTAAAAGCATATATAACCAAAAACCTTAATTAAAAGATTCTCAATTAATTTCGGTACATGATCTTCTTGAGTACTGAGGAATATCTTTGAACAATAAATGATAAGAGTTTTTGTCCGTGTTCAAAGTATGTTGACATCTTTTCTTTGTAAATTATCTTTCATATTTACATTCTTGAAATCGGTTTTACCACACTTCCAAACAAGTTTAGAATTGGTTCACCTGTATTCCAAGACTACTATGTGATTGATCAAATATCAAATCACATACATGGGTTCAATCGGTTCTACCAATCACTAGGATCTGTTATACCCTCATATGGAAACACTTGTGATCGGTCACATAAGTTACCAGGATCGGTTGCATCAGTTACCAGGATCGGTTACATCAATTACCAGGACCGGTTACCATATACTCATGGTATTGCTTGTGATCGGTCACACCAGTCACTAGGATCGGTTACACCAATTACCAGGATCAGTTAAACCAATTACCAGGACCGGTTACACCAATCACAATAATCGATTACACAACACTCTATGATCGGTCACACCAATTACAAATATCGATTATACCATCTCATGTGATTACTTAGGATCGATTACACTAATTAATCAAAACTAGTCATACCAAATCATAAGTCAGACATTGTGATTAGTTGTACCAAGATACATAACAAAGTTATGATCGGTTCTACCATCTCACACATATTGGTAATCCAAATATTTGCAATGAATAGCCGTACCGATAAGCCTAGCGATTTCCCTTTCGATTCATAAAACAAGTTAAAACATTGTTTCCTAGGATGAAATCTTCACCATTACCCATTCACATAATCATAATAGCATTCATAAGATTATGTCGATGTCATATCTACGAAGTTCAAAAGATAAGCGTTATACTTCGTAGTCTAATTCCCTAATACTATGATCATGTGATCATGTCTCACAACTAGAGTAATATATCCAATATACAGCTTCGCAGTTATGTTTTCAATATAGCACGACTTGAAAGATAAATTAGGAATGAAACAATTCAAGTCAATATTACTAACCTCAAGAGGAAGGATGATGTCGTCGTTTTAGTTTGTTACTTCTTCACGTTCTTTAGGTCTTCGAGTAATACTTGTATGTCTCAACATTCCTAGACTTTCTAGTCTAACCTAAACGAAGTTGTCTCTAGTACATAATCAAGCGACTCTTAGATGAGTTTTGACATACTAAAATATGACAACCAAACTTGACATACCAACGCTTGGTGGGTTCAACCGAGCTATGCTCTAACACAATCGACAAACTATGATCCAACATTATGTTGATCATAAACCCTAAAATAATTCTCTTGAAAAAAATGCTCCATAACTCACAGAATAATGTCTAACCAAACAATACAATACTTATATCACGTAACGAGATGGTATTCTTTTAAATGATGTATCTTCCACCATCAAAGACAAGATGATCTTAAACAATATCTTCAATATCTCGCTAAAACCATAACAGTGTACTCTATCAACACCAACGGTGTATCTCCCAACACCAGAAAATGGTTCTCTCTCTTTTCCTAAAACTCCACCCCAGGAGGTGCGATGGAATCCCTAGAAACCTTAGAGAACTACATTGTGTATTCTCCAACTCACCACCGAATTCCACGTCTAATAATCACCATATAAGCCTCCTTATATAGTATTCATAAACTTGATTCCCAAGTATTAGTCTCTTTGGAAAAGGAAACCCTAACCAACTAGGAAACCTAATGTTAATTAGGGAACCTATCTTAATACAGAAATCGTCCCAAACTAGGAAACTTTATGTTTCCCTAAAATAACAATTTCTAGTGGGTTCCAGAAGATCCGGAACCTTCCCTAAAACACCGATAATTATCAATAATCTTCACCTTGTCGATGTTTCAACAAATCTCCACCTTAATAAATATTCCACTATTTGTCAATCTTCAATCCACGAAAATCGCCTCAGCATTAAAAAAAAAAAAAAAGGACCTCAACGACGAGCAAACTCGATCAAGTACCAACTTAACCCCTAAACGACCAAAGTCAACAAATCTCGTCCAAACTTCTGCCTAAGTGTCTTCTTAGCAAAACCAAACTCCTTCATCTCAAACTTCAAACTTAATTGCTTCTCTAAAGCAATAAAATTGAACTTTCTCTTTTCCATGAGCGTATCCCCAAAACGAGTAACGAGATAAGAAGAAACCAAACATGTCAAGCTTCACAAATCACTAACTTAGTGATCAAACAAACAAGAAGCTCCAAAAGGATACATACCAAACTTCCAAACTAAACCAACAACCTAAAACCAAACGGGCTCTGCAAATTAATGTCCTCCACCAAATCTCCAGGCAAGAATGCAATTTCGACTTCCTCGACTAAGTCAAACCGCGTCACCAAAACTAACAGGACTCGGATAGAAATGTGATTAACCCTAGAGGAAAAACTTCGTAACAATCACACTCTGCCTTGTGCATAATCTTTAGTCAACCTTACCCCAAAACGTGTACCGGTGCGTAACTGTTCCAAACAAGATTTGGCAATCATCCTAAAAAAATAGTAAAGACCCAAACATACCCAGTCGTTTTCTTAACCTTAGTCAGCTCCACCAGCTCCTAAGAAACTATCCAAAACACTTTTTTGCTTACTCACTATCTTCTTACTCTTAAGCAACCATAATAAATTCTTAAGTAACTATCCAAAACAATAGTGCTAACTTATCACGCTAAGTTGAGAAGAAAAGGATGATAAAAATATATTGTTGCTGAATAGACTTCTCAAGAGAAATCTCTGATCTCATCTTCTACCACCTATGTTAATATTGAAACCATAATCTTAATATTTGTAGTTGATGAGCAAAGGAGCACAGTGCTCCAACCAAAACAAAACCTCTCAATACATCATCACTGATATAATTTAACACTCTCCACCGAGAGTTCAAATCTGATTAAGAATTACAAGTACAACTTCTGGAATACCGAAGAAAGAACACCTTCCTCAACACTAACACCAAAACTTTTTCCTCTTACGATAAATAAACTTGGCAACCAAAACTTGATCATTATCCAGAAGTACTTATCCAAGATAAAAGGTTCACGAGATAGCACACTAAAAATCAGCCCCAAACTTGTCCAAGAAACTTGAACAACATGCAATGTGCTTTCTCAAAGTAGTATGCTATAAAATCGTTATCTACCTCAAACAATATAATTGTACCTAAACCCATAAAGTACCCAAACAATACCTTGTTCCTCTCAAACGGGTCTTCACCTCCGAATTGGAATGTATCTGAAAAAGCGGGGGTCTAACAACCACACCCAATATTTCATTCGGCAATCTGTATGGACTAACTCCAATATAATTCCAAGAGAATCAACTAGACAGTCAAACTCAATCAAGGAAATATATCATAGAGTTATATCTCAATTTCTCAATACAATTTGCAATCGAACATATAGAGATCTATGAGCCTGATTGATATGAGAAAGAACTTGAACGGTACCAAAGACCAATGTTCAAGTGTCAATCAATTTCAATCAACAACCAAAGGTTGGATTTACCAATTGATTGAACTACGCACAACTTGTGATATTTTAATTATATAAACAAATATAATTCGGAAAAGAAATAACACAGACACCAGAAGTTTTGTTAACGAGGAAACCGCAAATGCAGAAAAACCCCGAGGCCTAGTCCAGTTTTGAACACCACACTGTATTATGCCGCTACAGACACTAGCCTACTACAAGTTAACTTCGGACTGGAATGTAGTTGAGCCCAAACCAAGTCTCACACCAATTAAGGTACAGTCGCGTTCCTTACGCCTATGTATCCCAGCAGGACTCTACGCACTTGATTCCCTTAGCTGATCTCACCCACAACTAAGAGTTGCTACGACCCAAAGTCGAAGACTTTATAAACAAATGGTCAGTAACAACACAACAAGGTAGTTTTTCTGGCTCTTAGGATAGTTTTCTCGAAATGCAAACTTGTGTATTTATAGACCAAGGAAGTTTAGACACCAAGGAATTTCCAAAACCGAAATATTCTTAAGATATGCAATATATTTCCAAATCGGTTTTCATAATTCCTAGAAATGTTGTCCAATATTAACCGTCCTACTAGAAAATCTCCAATTAGTAAATGCACATTACCAATTTTTATTTTCCAGAGATATGCATTTTAATTGTTGATAATTAAAAGCATATAAAATTAACAACCTTAATTAAGAGATTCTCAACTTATTTCGGTTTGGGATCTATCTCCTTGAGTTATTAAGGAATATCTTTGAACAATAAAAGATAAGAGTTACTGCACATGTTCAAAGTATGTCGACATCTTAATTATTTATAAATCCTCTTTCATATCTACAATCTTGGAACCGATTATACCACACTTCCAAACAAGTTTAGAACTGGTTCATCTGATTTCCAAGAACTATGTGATTAATCAAATCAACACACTAATCATGGGTTTACGGTTCTACCAAACACAAGGATCGGTTCTACCTTAATGTGGTTACTGAGACCGGTTACATTAGTTACCAAATTGGTCACGTCAATTACCAGGAACGGTTACCATATTCTCATGGTATTACTTGTGATCGGTCACACTAGTTACCAGGATCGGTTACACCAATTACTAGGACCGGTTACACCAATTACAAGGATCGATTACACATTCTTTTGTGATCGGTCACACCAATTACAAATATCGATCATACCATCTTAGGTGATTACTTAGGATCGGTTACACTAATAAAAGTCATACCAATACATAAGTCAGGCATTGTGACTAGTTTTACCAAGATACATAATAAGTTATGATCGGTTCTACTAACTCACACATATTGGTAATCCAAAGATATGCAATGAATAACAATACCAATAAGCCTAGCGATTTCCCTTTCGATTCATAAAACAAGTTCATGAATGTACTTCCTTTAAACGAATGTAAACATTGTTTCATAGGACGAAATTTTCACCCATACCCATACACATAATAACAATAGCATTCATACGATTATGTCGATGTCTTATATACGAAGTTCAAAAGATAAGCGTTATACTTCATATTGTAATTCCTTAACACTATGTCTACTAGAGTATAATCATTCACAGCTTCGTAGTTATGTTTTCAATATAGCACGACTTGAAAGATACGTTGGGAATGAAACAGTTCAAGTCAAAATATTACTAACCTCAAGAGGAAGGATGATGTCGTCGATGTAGCTTGTTACTTCTTCAAATTCTTCAAGTCTTCGAGTAATACTTGTATGTCTCATTATCCTAATCTTTCTAGCCTAACCTATACGAAGTTGTCTCTAGTACATAATCAAGCGACTCTTTAATTGAGTTTTGATTCACTAAAATATGACAACCAAACTCGACATACCAACGCTTGGTGGGTTCAACCGAGATATGCTCTAACACTTTATTTTTTTATTTTTTTTAAAAAAGTGATGCCACTAGGGCTTTTATTGAAACAAACAAAGTACATTACACGAGGTTGGTTGGTAACCTAACAACAAGCTGAGCACCAACTGCTTTTTGAATAATAATGCCTAATCTATGAAAGAGAAAACTGCCTATTTTATGGTTGGCATCGTGACTAGCTTGGAAATTTCTCAGTCTCTTGAGAAATAAAATTGTATCTCATCCAAGTTCCCCAAAGGTGGAAAAGGCTAAAACATTGAAACCATAACCATGTGATGCGCATTTGTTCAAATATTTGTTGCGTTTGCGAGTAACTGCAACATTGATAGCTTGGCCTGGAGTAAACTACGGGTTTTGGCACTTGTGAATGGCGATGCACTCGTAACATCAAAGCATACATCTTTCCCGTCCTCCCAATTATAGACGAGAATATTGGCGGGCTTTAGATTTGCGTTTTTTATTTAATTTAATTTAATTTTTATTTTTATTTTTTTTAATAACTTTTTTTTACTTAAAAAAAACTAACTTTTTCTTAAGCTTTTTTTAGAACGCGCAATTGAGGGATAAAAAAACTAATTGGGGGATAGAGGAAAAAGACAAAAACTGGATTTAAATATCAAATCAGGGTCACCCCTTATCTAAGTATTTTATCTATTTCCTAATCTACCCCTTACTAATCATGTTTAGTGGTTAAATATAATTAGTTAAGTAAATAGATTAGTTTGATAATCATTAGAATAAATCATTATCATTGAATTTGTTGATGCAACAACATCAAATCAAGATATTTATGATCATGAAGGTTTAGGTGAAGAACCAACCCAGGAAAGTAAACTAGTTGAACATATAAGTGCTCCAATTACTCATATATAGGTATTAATGTATTGAAATTTGATTATTTTTTTTCATTGAATTTGCCATTGTTGCGCCTGAAAAACTCAGTGCCGGCATGGTAAAAGTATGAATACCATACCACTTTGGCATGGTATTCATACTTTCACCATGCCGGTACACAATATCCCCCAATTTTGAAAATTGGAAGTCCATTACCAGCATAGAAAGTTCATTATCGAGCATGCCGGTAGTAGTGCCGGCATGGTTGATTCACAAGTGTACCGTGCCGGTTTGAGGACAAAAACATACAGAAAACTTGTCTGAAATAACAAGTACCGGCATGGTATTCATCTTAAAAAACCATGCCATGCAGTGATGGTATTCATCTAGTACCAAAGCATGGTATTCATCCTAAAAACCATGTCGAACTAGTACCTGCATGGTATTAATCATAAAAAAACCATGCCGACACTAGTACTAGCATGGTATTCATCCTAAAAACTACGCCGGAACAAAAAAATAGTAGGGTATTCATCATAAACATAAGCCGGGAGTGGATTGAAAGTTTATGATTCTAACCCAAACAAAGTTTTAAAACAACAACAAAACTTTAAATATGATTAGGTATCATGTACCTTCTCAATAAAGTCATTTCTTCTTCTTCTTCTTCTTCTTCTTTCTCAAGAACAATTCAATTTAACCTATCTTTAAGAACTTGTTAGGGTTTGATTTTGATTTTGATTTTTAGTTTTAAATTTTAATTTGAATGGAAGGGTATTTTAGTATTTCCGCCCCCAAAAACACCCCTTAACGGATATTATTGGATGGGGTTAATAATTCATATCCCCCAATTAGTTTTTTTATCCCCCAATTGCGCGTTCTTTTTTTAACCTTTTTTTTTAAAAATATTTAAAAGTTTAACTTATTTTCTTAATTATATTTCTTCATTACTCCAATCGACGCTATCCCGACTACAATTTTCATCGTCGACTAAATGTTGAGGATCTAATCGTTTTTCTAATTTGCAAATTAGTGAAAAAGAAGAAGAAGTTGAAATAGAAACCGAATTGAATAAAGTTGGAGAGCAAGGACCAAATCTGCCTGCATGGAAATGTATAATAAAAAGTACCCACAAACCGATATCTTATTTTCTTGTGTTCGATTGATAGATTAGGTTTAAATAGAAAAAACTAGGGTTTTATGGGAGTTACATAGTGATGTTTGGCTTACAAGTGAAACGAATTATCAGCCGAACTACTTATTATTCTTCATTCTGAAAGTGCCGAGATGAAAAATTCGGTTGATAATAAAACATGAATATATTGTTGAACTTCATTTTATGAAGAACAATGCTAAGTTCATCTGTCCTAAATTTTATTTCCGAGTCAGAGTTCGGCAGTTAAAAAGTGAAGTTCGGTTGATAAGTTATCAGCTGAACCTAGGTATGTTTAAAAAAAAAAAAAGGTTCGGTTGACAAGTTATCAGCGGAACTAGGTCCAGGTTTTGTAAATACAGATAAAATTTAAACTTTTTTTCAAAAAATTAAAATAAAAGTTAAAAAATAATAAAAAAGATTAAAAAATATAAATGATAAGGGCATTAATGTCTATATTAAATACGGTGGATAAAGAATTATTAGTTATACTACCTAGTGACTTTATTTTGTGATGAAGACCATGCCGGAATTGATGAAGACCATATGTCGGAACATGATACTTAGGCATGCTCGAGAATTTCTATCAATGCCTGCAGTCAAGTGAAAAAAAAAATCAACATTCTCGATACTTTTCATGCCTGTTCCTAGCATAGAATTTAATCAAAATACTATCACGCTCTAACTCCGTCTTGGCATGCTCGAAACTAGATTACCATGCCGGTACCTATCAATCCCCCGAACCCCGGATAGTGGCAAACAATTTATGAACATTTCAACAATTGCCCGCATGGGTTTTTGGCTGAATACCATGCCGCACCAAGCTTTTTCAAATTCATGACAATGGTGGATTCAAAGAACAAAAATCAATTTTCAACCTCTTATTAGCGGTAATTCTCTCATCACAATCATCTTCCATTTTCAAAAAAAAAATTTCCACTCAATTGTGAGTTGTTATCATTAATCAAGATTGAAGATATGATTGTTGTTGTAATTGAGTTAAAGATTCAAATAATTTGCAAGTCTCTCATCACAATCATCTTCCATTTTCAAAAAAAAAAAAAAATTCTACTCAAAATTTTTTTCCCTCATTCTACTCTCAACTAACCCACACAAATTCAAATAAACATAAACACACAAATTATATCCCCAATAATATTTTACTAATCAGGATTAATTACTAATTATGATTAGGAGGTTAGATTAGGAATTAATAATTTAATTATATAAGGGGTAATCAAATTAGGATATTTGGATCCTATTTTGTCATTTAGCTATATCCCGATTAGTTTTCATATCCCCAAATTACTCGTTCTTTATTTTGTCCTTATTGGGTATGGCTCACAATTTATGTGTTTGCATCAAAACAGGATTTTGTTGCAAGGGGATTAGATTTGCGATAATTCTACACTCACCGCGGCTGGGATCCCGTGAGATCCACCGCACCTCACAAATAAAAAAGTGGGACCCATAGCCCGCCCCCTATAAGCTCATGTAGGTCCCAGGGGCTGGGAGACACGGGATTTCTCCCGGTGTCCAGCCTCGATGAGTGTAGCATTACTCTTAGATTTGGTTATGAGTGGAACCAAACTTTTTCATATTTGCTGACTAGGATCAAAGTAGATAGTAGGTAGTAATTTAAGTTGTCCCTTAGCTATTATTTCAAGAAAACTAATGTCGACTAATGGTCTGTTCGATTAAAAATATAAAAGAATTACGGGAGTTGACCGCATAAAGGAGAAAAACTAAAAACAAGACACGTGATAGTCTCTACAGGTTGTGACAAACAAGCAACCTTATAGTGGTAGTTACAACTAGGGCTGCACAAAACCGAACCTAAACCGTGAACCGAACCGAAACCGATGCATTATTAACCGAACCGAAATGAAACCGAATCCCACGGTTTAGGTTTAGGTTGTCAGTTTCAGGGAACCGACATACCCAGTTTCGATTCTGGTTTCTTCAAAAACCGAACCGATGTGTCTTCGGTTCTTAGTCATTATTGGCCGTAGGTTGAAACATATATAAAACTTGTAGATCCCTAATACAAGTTACCCTAAACTATTCTACTTTCGGTCTCATATCTTTCTCTTCTCATTTGCGCCTCCCTTCACATCTCTCTCTCTCTCTCTCTCGAGCTCATCGATCTCTATTAAGTTGAAACAATGGAGGAAAGAAAAAAGATAAGACCAAAGTCGATCTCGAAAGGATCTCTAAAATAAATCATCTCCTCCTCCTCTCCCCGACCTAGCCAACAAAAAATTCTTTAAAGGTTTTATTTTTTTCAAATAGATTTTTTGATTCGCTGAATTTGTAGTAAGTCTTAATCTTTTTTATGGGTTTGTTAATAATGAGTTTTTGAAGTGGATTAAAGGTTACCCGTTTTTGATTTTGTATTTTTTTTGGTTTTTGTTTAGAAGGTGTGTATGAAGGAATAAATAATTTTGGGCAAAGCAGATCCGGTGGTGGAAATCGAGATGTTAATGGTTGAAATCACTCATAGTGCGAAGAAATAAGAGAAAGATGAAACAGGTTTTGGGCTTAAAACTCTATTTTTACAGTATAATTTTGTTTTTTTTTCTAATTGGTAATTAATTTTCTTTGATTCTCTCCGTATTTTTAGTAAAATTGTTTGATTCGATTTGTAGGCGGAAATTAATGGG
The DNA here is from genome assembly GCA_023531295.1 of Papaver armeniacum. NCBI lineage: Eukaryota > Viridiplantae > Streptophyta > Magnoliopsida > Ranunculales > Papaveraceae > Papaver > Papaver armeniacum. Next base: position 13,528 of record JAJJWW010006629.1, on the reverse strand, counting down.
AAGAAATGAAAGTTTTTAAAAGTTCGGTGGTGAATTGTTTGATGTGTTTTGGGTGTTAATCTCAATAGTTTCTATCATCCGAGGTTGGATGGAGTCATGCTTAATCGCGATACCATCAAGGTGAGATATCTCTAATGTGTTACATTTGGTTGTTTTTCAATCGTTTTGTATTTTATGTTTTTGTTTCTTTTGTTGATGAGAGTTTGCATGGTGTATGTTTGCTTGATCAATGCTTAATGTGTGAATTATAGTAATGTATGTTGAAAATCTAAAGTTTGTTTCCTGTATACATATGTATAAAGTAGTTATCCAAATTGGGTTCAAACTATCACTAGTTTTAGTAATTAAAAGTGTTGTTTGGTGAAAGCTTGATTAATCGGTTAGTCAATGACATGAGTGGCACAATTTTAAGTGGTTGTTCAATTGTGATTTGGTGATAAGTGAGTCACTCTTCCTCTTCTAGTTCATTACGCAAATGAACATTACCCGCTTATTTTGTAATTCTATTTTATTTACTTTTGGCGAGATGGCTTGTTTAACTTGAGTGTGTGGTTTATCATGTTTGCGAGACTTGCGGTTTGATAATGTGAAGATTTAAGTCAACACCTACGCAAGTTCACTTACAAGTTCGATTGGAGATGCAAGTCAAACTGCCCAAGCCATCTTCCCAAGTTCGATTTACCATCCATCCGCTTATTCGTTTCTTCTAATAAGCGGACACCTCGACCTCCACATAATGCAAGTTCAACTTGAGATGCAGAGTGCAGTGGGAGGATATTAGAGAATTTGTTGTTGGACTATTTTGCTTTGCTAGTTACAACCAGTAATGCTAGGTATACCGGGAGAATCCACCGTGGATTCTCCCGCGTCTCACAAAAGGGGAGCCCCGGGGACCCACAGGGAGAAAACAGGAGGCCCCGGGTATTTGGTGTGAGTCGCGGGAGAATCCGCGGTGGATTCTCCTGGTATACGTAGAATTGTTGAGTTACAACAGAATCATAAAGATTCTTTGTATCTGTTTTAGGGGTAATTTGATATTAGGCTAACTTGTCCTAGTCACAGCAAGTGCTACACCCTTTCCTAGAAAAATAAGTGAGAAAAATCATTTCATAGTAATATTTTTTTCCTTTTATAGACTTTCCATAAATGCCCTCCTTTTTTATGACATCATGACATATGTCCTTGGAACCCCTTTATTTACCATTACTGTCGTTTCTCCCCCGCTATCCTTAAACTTTCCTGTAATCGCGCCTTTATCCTTCGATATCCATGGATAGATCCATGGAGATTAGGCGTAGTCCCCCGGTCCCCGTGTCATTCCCATGTGCCTAGACCTTTCCTTAGGGTGGTTTCCCCCTATTAATGGGTATTCATTTTCTAGGTATCAACAATATCATATTTTGTTAGAGAATCAATTACACTAATTAACACCATTAATACTATCCGGAACGGACAAATTTTTAGAAAAAAGGTTAGACAACTGTCGAAACATATTTTACTATGTAGTTTTTATACTCCCCCCACAAATGGTATATGTGGACATTGGAGGAGTTTGCTCTGACAGAAAAGAAAAGATGGGGATCGTAAGTCTTTGGTGAAGATGTTATCCATTTGACCCTCTAAAGGAATGAACTGAACTAAAATAGAACCAGCTGCAAGCAAACCTCTTTTGAAGTGATACCAACTCAATGTATTTAGCTTTTGAATAATAGACAAGATTTATTGCTAGACATTTTGCACTTCGATTGTCACAAAATAGTAAGAAGGGTCATTATAATAAATCAATATGCAATTCTTCCCGCAACATGGAAATCCACATAACCTTAATATCTAGATGTGATAAAGCTTTGTATTCAGCTTCAACAAATGACTTGGAAATGGTCGGAAGCTTCTTGAAGGACTGTGACACAAGGGACTCATCTAGTATCAAGACAACTTGCATAATCTGAATCTGAGTAACCTTTTAAGTAATAATCACCACCGTATAACATAATTCCACATCCTAAAGAGTATCTCAGAAATCTAAATATTCTCTTGACGAGAAGAAGATGATTATCAGTAGAAACTAGCATAAACTTACTGACATAACTGACTGCAAAAACAATATCAGGTATATTCATAATAAGACACTGCAAGGAACCCATTAAGCCTCTATATTCACCAGGGGACTCAAGCAAATCACTGTCAAGAACTGGAACACTCTGAACCTTTAACAACTAAATTTTTGGAAAGTCTTCCAACATTTTGGTTATGTAGAGTTAATCTCCAGTGTACAGTGGCGGAACCAGGAATTAAAATTGTGAAGGGCTAAAAAATATTTTACATAAAGATATGGACTATAGTTGACTAAACTCAAAGTGTTAGGAGGGCTGAATAGAAAATATAGTATAAAAATAAGGGTAGTTTGATGGTTTTACTAATTTTGGGGGGCTAGAGCCATGGTTAGTCAAACATTGGCTCCACCCCTGCTAGTGTACTTGTGTTGTGTCAGATTTATTGATCAATGTGCATTATTTATGAGAGCCTCAAATACACAGTAATTACCAACCCCCAAATCCTTAGTTGCAAACTAACTGCTCAAACATTATATAAGGACACAATCAAAGTAGAAACAAGACTTGTAAATATGATATCATTTAGATACATACAGGAATAAAATCAAACAATTTTTGCCAAAATAGAAGAACAAACATAGTATTGTCAAAAAAAGATTTGATGAAACCACTTTGAAGTAAAAAAATTGTTGATTCTCTCAAACTAGGCTCTTGGTGCCTGTTTGATACCATATAGGGGCTTATTTAGGTGACAAATATAATCACTTTTAGAATAATCAAAGAACCTTGGGGTTGGCTGATAATTTAAACATCTTTAGACAAAATACGATGCAGAAAAGATGTGGAAACATCAAGTTGACCAAATTGGTATTCGTTGAGGTGAGTTTGATTCAGAAATCACGTTATACAAAAGCAAGAGCATTTTGAGAAACAAGTTTTGGCTTGCATATTGATTGAAGTAAAGGCGACAATTTTAGTGTGTCAAATTCTTATTATTATTCCGGTACGAAGGGTACAAGTTTGTTATCGATCATAATCAATTAGATCATGTTATTTTCAATCTTTTGACCTGATTTATTTCCGATAGGTAAGATATAAAAAGTAATCACAAAGCTCTTCGTCTCATTCTTTGTGATTCTACAATAACTTGTTCTACTACCATATAATTAAGTTATTATGAGGTGATTGATATTTCTAAAAATCATTCTTCTGAATATAAGACCGGATTATCAATTGGTTCCTGTTCACCTTGATTTATCAAAAGACGGAACAAAAAATTCGTAGGTATTTCTGTGGGAGACAGATTTTATCTATCAGAATAGACTTTTCTGTGGGAGACAGGTCGACATCAGTATTTATCATCTTGATCATATCCTATTATTGATTGCATAATCTAAACTCTGCTACTTTGGTAGTTGTTGGATAGATTGATCTAAACCCGACAAAGGAGTTTATTGGATTAAACAAAAGATCCTTTGTCTAACTCATATCACTTGAGATTGAAAAGAGTTGTTACTGAAAACAGTTTGTTGTTCCTTTCTTTTGTTTGGAATACGAACCAAAGGAATTGTTCCAAAGTCGTGCACTTATTGAATGTCGGAAGCGCGGGGATACTTTGAAGAAACTAGGTGAACTATAGGTTTAGTTGCTTGGTCTCAACTATACGAAGTTGGTTTGATTTTGTATAGCGGCTTAATTAAGAGTATTCAATTGGACTAGGTCCAGGGGTTTTTCTCGCATTTGCGGTTTCCTCGTTAACAAAATCTTGATGTGTCATTTACTTTTGTTTTCCGTAATTATAATTGTTGTTATTATAATTTAAAGTAAATTACACAAACGTTAACTCCGTATTACTTGATAGTGATCCTATAAAGTTTGGTTAAGTCCGAACCTATTATAAAGTAATCACACTTTGATTGTTGTATTGTCTCGATCTCGTATCCATAGACGATCACACAAAGTGTGAATACCGATTCGTTGTATTGTCTCGACTAAGTCCATAGACAATCACTTTCGGTAAGAGGACTTATATTTGGAAAAGTTTAAGATTGTGGTATATTTGGGTACCCTCGTCTTTTCAATTGGTATCAGCGCAGGCAAACACGAAAAGATCTAACAATTTGTGTTTGGTGCGATCCAACCTATAAGAAATGAACTCGAGTTCACATGAATCGATTTCAGTTAACGTACCACCAAGATTTGATGGAACAAACTATCTATGGTGGAAATCTTCTATTAAATCAAGAGATTTTAATACTTGGTTATTAGTTGTTGATGGTTATAATCACCCGAAAATCGAAAATTCGAAAACTGAGTTTAAACACTTAGTAGATTATACTAACGAAGAAAAGGCTCTTGCAAAGCAGAATTCAAATGGTTTGAATGCTATTATACATGATGTAAGTCGTGATCTACAACATCATGTATCAACATGCCAAACTTCAAAGGAAGCTTGGGATAATCTTCAGATCGTATTCGAATGAAATACATCAGAGAAAGAAGCTAGACTTCAAACTCTTACGTCTGATTGGGAGAACCTTCGAATGGATGACAACGATACTTTTGAAGAGTTTCATATTAAACTCCCTGAGATAGTTAATGCTTCTTTCTCACTTGGAAAGACTATTTCTAAAAAAGATATAGTATGCAAAATTCTCAGATCGTTGCCATCTAGATACGAATCTAAGAAGCATGCAATCATAGAAGCAAATGATCTTTCAAGTCTCTCACAAATCACTCTCATTGGAAAATTGAAGATCTTTGATCATGAATCACAGTCTATTCAAGCTAAAGGAATCGCTTTTAAAGCTGCAAAATTTCCAAAAGCACCATTTGGAAAGGATAGATTAATGGATGATTCTGAGGAACGGATTGCAGAAAATTCTGATGATGAAGTTGAACAATCTTTATCATTGATCACCAGACAATTCCGAGATCTCTTGAAGAAAAGAAACAAGAGATTCATAAAAGATACTCATCGATCTTCTCGACCCCATGATCGAGTTCCTATCAAGAACAAGAAAGATCAAGTATAAGATGATGAATATCATTTTAAGTGTAACAGTTTTGGTTATATGGCTAAAGATTGTCCTAATCTTAGGAAATACACTGGAAGTAAGGCATTGGCTGTAACTCTAGATGAGACCTCTGACTCATATGATTCCGAAGAAGAGGAAAGAGCTAACATCGCATTAGTTGTCAATATTCCTTCCTCCTCCATGAATGATTTAGCCATTTTAAGAATGGACATGTCTTCCGATATTAATAAATCATCTAATGGCAAAGGGAAGTATGAGACTAATTGCAGGACTGTCTCTAAGAGAAAAATAGCTAAGAGTTGCATATGCAACATCGGTCAGTGTCAAGATACTTTGTTATTTCGAGGTTACAAGAAAAAGGTTTTTCATACAAAACTAGATCAAGAACACACTATCTGTTCTAATTCCATTAATGAGAGAAAATCTCACATTAATACCACCTAATCGGTATTAAATTTACATCCTTACCTTGTGTGCCGAATCTGTGTGAGGAAGTAAAAATTCAAGGCACTTATGTGTACAATATGGGAACAAAAATCTAAAGATATGAAAATATATTTAAGATATTCGTATTTATAGGAATATTATATTTTCGGAAGTATGAAAAATATAAAAAGATCCTTCTCATTCTTTGGTCATTCCTTGTCTGAACTATGAGTTAGGATCCGATGTCTTCTCTTGATAGAGTACTGGATCATAAAGATCACTCTAAGAATAAGTTTGTACCTTCTCTTGATGTTGAGAATTCAAAGAGCAAAATTAAAAAGAGAGATTGGCTTAGCAAGAAGGAAAGAGAGAATATGCTGAAGAAAGATCAGTGTTTAAAGCATTGACACACTTCTGTGTTCAATAAAAGACAGAATTACATGTTCTTGCATAATCCTTCACAAAAACTTCTCAACTGCAAGAAATTCTGGTCAAGCAACAAGGTTATCTACTTGAAGAAATTCACAAGCTGAATACTGAAAGTAATAATCTGCCTTCCTCTACCTCTGATATGAAGGACTAAGTTGCAACAAAATAGACATCAGTTTTTGATTTCTTTCAATTATTGTGCAAGGTCTATTGCTGAATAAAACTATCTATTAGTTATGAATAAAATTATTATTTTATAATTTTTCCTTGTGATAGTTTTTCAATTACATAGCATGTGCTTAAATGCTTTATATTATTGCTATGTGTATGGGATGTTTGATTTTGGTTTTTATAACCTTAATATTCGATCTCATATGTTGTGTGAACCCTTATGGTTTGTGTGGCTTTTTGATTTAGCGGGATTAAGTTCTAGCCCAAGTTGGTAGGCTTTATCAAAGGATCATAAGGTGTTCCGATTGAAAATCATATGTGAAAAAGTCACAATATGTTGAATTTTTGTTTAACATAAAAGCATATGTGTTTCGGGGTTTTCAACTTTTTCTATTTGCATTAGTTAAAACCGATTCAACCTTTCTCTGGTAAAGGTTGTTGTTGTTGTTGTTCTTTTGTTCTTGCGAGAGGATGACAACATAATGGGGGAGAGTTCTAACTTGAAGTTGCACTTAATGATATATCTTTCTGGGAGAAGAGGATGCAGAATTTGAGGTAATGAATTTGTTAGTTAATCGTTTTCCTGTTTAAGAAAAGCATGAGTTTATTGCATATATTTTGCTTTTGCTTAACAATATTCGGTACAATTGATATTTATTCCATTATGTGTGTATGTATGGATGGATGTGTGTGTGTGATTCAATTATTTCCGGTTAAGAAAAACTGGTTTTATATCTTTCTTTATTGTTTGGTATCAATTGTTTTAGACTTAACGTAATTTCGGTGCAATTGCGGTGCTTTAATGTCTATGTTTATTTCAATTGCTTCCGGTTAAGAAAAATAATTGTGCAAGTCGATTTATTTGGTTTGTATGTATTGTTCATGGCTTAACAAAATATGAGATCATTTGTTTAGTCCAATTCGATTCCGGATAAGAGAAACTAAGTTAATTCTGATCTTAGTTAGACTTATCAAAAGTAAAGGATTTGATTATTCAAGTCTAATCAAATGCCTTGAGAAGAAATATTAGTTAACTAACCTAGTATTCGTCTTGTCTAAAGTGAAAGGTCTAAGTTATTTTTTGAATAATTAGTGCCTGATGAGAAAAATAAAGTTAATTCTGATCTTTATTTTAGTCTTATCGAAACAAGCGATTGTACTTGTGCAATCGGTTTAGCAAGGGACCTAAGTTTTCTTAGTCAATTTGTTAAACTATTAGGGAAAATTGCTTCGGACAATTGTTTCCTTGATAACTGTTTATGGGTGAAAACTATTTCTGTCGGTTTTGGTAATTTGGGGTGTGTGGATGAGAAATGAGTCTAAACCTTAAACAAATGCACTACACGGGAGTGCTTGTAGATTCGAGAAATCAATCTGTGCAAATCCGGCCTAAACCAAGAAATGGCCGTTCCGGACTTGTTTTGGTCACAAAGTGAAGGAGATGGGGTTGATCTTAGGGAGGGAAGCGAAGAAGGTGTTGAGATTGTGAAGGTGTTGGCTATGTATGACTTGTATCAGAAAGCTGAACTGGCTTGCAGGATGTAAGCTATCAGTTCCGGTGTTTGAATATGATGGTATCAACACTTGCTTCTATTGTCTGGACTTGTTCCTCTTGTTGGAAAAATAGGGAGGAGAACCTATTTATACAAGTCATTTGAGCCTTATTCACGTCTCTCGTGGGAAGTGGAGGAAGTGGAGTGATGAGTAGTGGAGTTGTGTGTTGATGTTACACGACCAGTCTTGCCCACTTCTCCTCGTCATCTCTAACCGTCCATGACTTCGACACGTTCTGTGATGGCGCGTTGCACGCCGCACGCCGTGAACCGCCTGACCAATACCCCAATATGTATCCCCAGTTGTGACATGATTGATGTCTCGAGTGTGTGGATCGTGGGACCCACAGAAAGTAGCATGTAATGCTAGACTAAATAACTAAATTATTTAGGAAGTCGATACTTGTGAAGTATCGTGTGTATTCTACGCAGTACCGCATCGGTATATTCATCATGTATGAAGCATCGCGTTTTCAAGGCTTACCGAGTAAGTCACGAATTTAAGCATCTTAAAATAGCATCATGTCCACCCATCTTCGAGTGATCGTTTGGAGGCTATACATGTAAGCCCTGACTTGACCGATCACTCCATGTGGAAGAGTGGTGGACGGTGATTACGGTGACGCCTCATTGATAGCCTAACTCATGTCTTAGGCTGTCCTTCCAAGTCGGGTAAAGTTGGACGGACGAGATCACTTGCAACCCTCATCTGCGACCGTCGGATTGGGGTTTAAGAGGTACGCAAGTTCCTTCTTTCAGCTTGGTCGAATCCAAGCATGGGAAGTGTTTTATAGAGGACCGATGATCGCTGTCGTAGGCGTCAAAAATAAATTACACTTTCTTACTACTCAAAATATAAATATAGCAAGGTCAAGAAAGGATCGTTCCCACAGAGAGGTCTAGGTTGTCAAATTGTTTCGGTATCTTATAAGTAACACGGGGGATTTTCTGATTGTGTAAATAAAAATAAACAAAAAGAAAAACAATAAAAAGTAATATTGCAGGAATTAACATGGAAGGTAGTGTTAGCTTGCCCCCTTGTGACACAATCTCAGATTCCCTCCCGCCGTTGTTCGCTCCCTTGGCTAGGTTACCCATGAGGCTCAGCTGATAGGTTAGCACAAGAACTTCGTTCAATTAATGTAGTAGTATGTCGTTGGAGCTTAGCTTGTTAGGCTTCCAACTAGTTTCATGTAATAATCCTTATCCAATAATCAAAATTAGTTATAATAATAATAATAATAAAAAGTAAACAAATCAAATCAAGGATGAGAAAGTATTGGTCATGGATTTCGTTTTCATTCACAAACATAATCTTGTCTTAATAACTAGAATTGATATTTTTAATCTCAATTTTTAATCAAAGGCCCTAGAATACCTTGATCGCAAGTATATCCCGCAAATCTCCTCTTGTCATCAAACAAACACATTAAAAGATGCAGAATATGAATTCTATCTTAGAGAACAACATAACGTGTAAAAGCACTAATCAAGTTTAATTCCCTAGATGCGTTAAGTTCTATGAAATCAGAGCTAATCAAAGCAATCGAACGTGTAAAAGTACTAATCCGATTTAACAAAGGTTATGGTTCACATATGATCATAAGAATATATCACTACAAACTATAATCATATTTATGCTACTTGAAATCAGAATTATCACTTTTATGATAATAACCCTAATCTAGCAAAAGACATGCATGTGAGTTCTACCAATTTGCAACTTGAAAAACAAACATTCAATCATACATGGCGATATTTCTAGTGAATCATAATCGATAGTATTGAGACAAAACTAATATATTAAACAAAGATTCATGTTATGTGAAATCAACTTTATCCATAACCAAAAGAAAATCTAGCTCATGTTCATGGAGTTCATAACAAGAAGAAAAAGAAAAGTTTTCATGGTTCTAAACCCTAGAACAAAAGTAGAGGCAAAAGATAGATATCGATCAAAGATAGATGATTTAGATAATAATTTTTCTCTTTTATAGGTGTCCAAGAAGTCCAATTCTCGTGCATAGAATCCCTGCCAATTGTTGCCAAAACTAGCCCATGAATGAAGCCCAGGCAGAACAGTCCAGATCCATCCAAGTCATGAATCGGATCGGATCGTTGAGTCGACTCATTCAGTGTAAACCCAGCAGCATTCTGTTTGTATATCCAACCATTCTCTGAGTCCTTCCCTGTAATTACATTCATCCAAAGCTCCAGCTTCAATCGTCGATGCGCCCAATGAACTCGTAATGCTCAAAGAAACAACACCAACAATCAATCTGCTAACTCATTGCATCACTCAATCAATTATAGCTGCTCTGTTTCCTGCAATTCACACAAGCTATTCCACGCACCAACACCCGCTTATTCTCCCATTTCAACCAGTTTGTAGCTGTAACTTCCAGTTCATGCCTTCTCTGAACTGGCTTTCCTTCCCAGCTCCTCCATCCTTGAGCTAAACCTCATTTGTTGTCTGCAATAGCACACAGTCTCAAGCACAAAGCAAGCACCCATCACCATTGCTTCTCGCTCTTTGTAATCACCTCGGCTCAACTCGCTGAACCGACAACATCTTGTCTTTAATCTCCAACAACAAACCCTTGTCAGTTCAACTCCAACTCGCTCTTATTCTCTAGAACTAACAGGCAGCACTTCTTGTTCTTCTCCTTGACTCGAACTCATTGCAGACACCAAATGAATACAGCCTTTGTCTGCATCCTACCTGCACTATGACAACGCTTTCTCTTGTAGGCGCTTACCAACAACAACCTAAACCCATTCAATCGCAACAGCGTTATGCAACTCAAATCCATTTCATGCATATAAGCATTCCTTCATTCTGAAACTCTCATTTGCTTCTCATGCTCACCGCAACATGATCACCAATACACCAGCTTCTCAACTGCAGCCTTTAGCTCCATGCCATCTCCTTCACTGCTTCTTCTTGCATTCCTACTACAGCTTGCTACTCTAACTTCATAACCATTCATTCTCGATGACCACCCAACCACCAAGATCGCCATTCACTTCACTGAGTGCACAAGCCTCATTCATCTACTGCAATATCACCAAGCAGACATCCACCACCGATCCTTCAGCAAACCACAAGACATAGCTCCATTATCAATTCAATACCACCAGTGCTTCATTGCCTCAGCCACCCAGCAACAACTCATAGAACCCACAAATCTCAATTGAGTTTAATCCATCTTCAATTAATCCCTTCAGTAACTGCTCTCCTGTAACTCTCCAGCACCACCATTTCCATCACCTTGTACTGAATTACCAACAACAGAAGCAGAATAAACAACACAGAATCACCATCTTCTTCCTTTCTTTCCCTGCTATAGCTTCAATTTCAACACACAAACCTTATAACTTCGATTGAAACTCAAATACGAGATAACCCATCCTTCAATAGCAAGGATTCATCAATTCCTTCTTCACATTCACTTCAAACCCTAGCTCTTCAGCTGACATCATTTCGAGACATCGAACATGAATCAGGTAATACCCATTCGATTAGCTAGGCCACCTCAACCCTTCCTCTTTATTTCAACCATCAATTCCTTTCACAGTAGACTAAATTCTCCAACAACAACGATTTTTCTTCAATTTATCGACTCAGATCTTCAATGAATCCCCAATTTCTTACATGAATAAACAACTAACTGTTTGTCTCAGATTTTAATCTTGCGAGTCGAAATCTCGAGCTATCTGCCTTAAATTTTAACATCGTTCGACGTGAACCCTTATTTGCACGAGGTCTTGGTTCGTGGTTGTAGAGAAGAACCATAATTGTTATCCTGAATCTCAACTCAACCTGTATGAAGTTCTAATACCAAGGGACGGTTAATGAACAACCCCAAGAGGTGATACGGGCCACCCAGTAGTAGCCCCTAAACCTTGGCTAGGCTCCAGATAGCACCCGCCTGTGAAATGCCCGTAATACCCGTTTTGCGCATTTTTCCTCCTCTTTTGCTCCGATGATTCCAAAACACCTAAAAAACTCAAAAGCAAATATAAGATACATAATTCACACGAAAAATAGCAAAGAAAGCATAAATACTGGATATAAAATTAGGTGTTTTACGACACCTATCAACCGATCATGCATGTGTGTAGACGACATGCTGGTGTCCATGTTTATACTTCACTATCCCACGAAGATGCGATCTAGGCCACTCAAGTTCTACCGTAAAGAAGAGCGGTTGAGATCGATTTGCAACATAAATCCCATGCTGCAAAGGATTCCTAAAGGGTCGTGGAATGCCACCTTCGGGCGCACGAACCAAAACATCTATCCGGGGTTTGTCTTGGTCGAGTCGGACGTGGAGATAGATGGGCCCACATTGATCATGTTGATACTCTCCGGACCTGCTTAATCTATTCCTGGACCCTTCATCCAAGCTGGTGGAAACGGACGCTCGTGATCGATTAGCGACACATGTAATATGCTGCAAACCCTAATTAGGGTTTTGGATTGGTCGTGCGTACACAACTTCAACCTAACGATTTGGTAGGCTAAGCTCCCCCTTTTGGGAGCCCGACCATGTGGGACCCATATTGGGACCGTGGTGATCATGGTGATACCTGATCGACGGTCATGGGCTTGATCTAGGCCATCCGGATACGTCGGCGAAGTTGGATGGTCGTGATCGGTTTAAGACCCTTAGCGACCCTTAAAGCATCACGCCGAGCCAGTTATGGGTGAACGTTCACTCCTCCCTGGTTAGGTCATGAGATGGTCGGCTATGCAGGTAGAAAAGGGGTCCGCCGGTGTGCGGTACAAGCTTATCCAGACCGGGTCATGGGGTAATCTACGCCGTCCAATTATGCTTAGGTGAAGTTGGACGGCCGTGGCCGTTTTGAGACCTGTCGTTGGCGGTCTTGTGCGCACAAGCTTTTCCAAGCTGCTCCACACCGATCCAACCATCCTACTTTAGGTCTGGTGTTCGGTGGTTATTTGGGAGGCATGGTATGTATTCAACCGACCGGGGCATAAACGAGCCCATCGGTGGTCATTAAGGTGGTGAATATTCCAATACACGCTTGGGGTCATGGATTTAATCTAAGCCATCCAATCATGCTTGGTGAGGTTGTATGGTCGTGATCGTTTACGAGGCTGATATGGTCAGTTCAGGTTCAAACATGCTCAATCGGGCTAGTATAACACACCGAGAGTTGTAGCATCGTATGGGTATTTTGTACATGTTTTATTATTAATGCTTGGAGATTCGTCTTGCTCTGCTGAGAACAACACTTCGATCGTCATGCGCGCGCAGTAATGAGTACAGGAAATACGAGGCTGGTCATGCATTAATTAATAATGTTGTAAATTCACAGGGTATATGGGATTGTTGCTACATGCTCCAACCTGGCTGAATTTTGTGTATTTAATTCACAGAGTACTGGGATTGTTGCCACATGCTCTATTCTAGGTGAATTAGTAAGGTGAAAAAGTATTCATCACTTATTAATGGCTTTATCTTTTGCAAGATGTTAGCGCATAATTTTTGCTTTTACAATTTCAGCCCTTAAATGAAAATCCACCATCAACAATAACATATTAAAAACAAAATACTGTAGTTTCGGTTTTGATATTGGTTATATAAAGTGGTATGTGAAACCTTCGTGCTTCACTCTTATAGGTTGTACAATTATTTTAGATTGTAAGATCCTTTCGGTTTTTGGTATTTTCTCGGAACTTTGTCATTTTGTGACAAAAGGGGGAGAAATATATGGAGTAAACAAGTGATTTGTAATCACTTAGGAAAGGACAATTGTGCTTAAACGTTATATCTAACGAAAAAGTAAAGCATTGACTAAGGGGGAGAAACATATCATATGATGTTTT
>JAJJWW010006628.1:0-33111 GCA_023531295.1 Papaver armeniacum | reverse complement strand
ATTGTTTCTAGATCAGCTTTTAATCCCTTCAAAGGGAATTCATTATAATTTGCCAACCTCCGAATCAATCCGAGTCAAAGTAAGTTGAATAGAGGCGAGGAAGTCATGAGCCATACCCGGCTACCTCACCCCACTACAAGGTATGGTACTTCACATCTAACCATTGCAACCACTCGCGAACTTCTGGCGGCGTTAAAAGAGCAAACCATTATTTTCAATGACTTCCTATTAAGCCTGCTACTCCTATCGGTCTTCATTTAGCCGCATTTCAAGCCAGGTTCGCTTAGACGTTTTTCCTATGTAAGAGAATCTGATAAAATCCGAACTCCTATCTTATATGGCAAGTCCTTGCCCTTTACTTAGGAAATTAAAGCACCTTATTCAAGTCCTCAAACATATATGCAAACAAGGAGTCCATGAACTACCGATGTGGATTCGCGAGTGTTTGGAATTACCTCTGCTCCAGACGGGGATTAATCGTCAGGAATGACGCCACCGACTCCTGTGCAGCATGGGCGGTACTTAATCCAAGGTAAAGAGACAATATCGCGTAATTGTCCTTCCTTCTTCAAAGTCACTGTATTTAAGACTACCTTCAGAGGGCTTAAAAATAATGTCCAAAGTCCCAAAAATAAAGAAAAATTACAAAACAATAATAATAACTTAATACAGCTTTCTAAAAAAACTAATAAAAATAAATTCTTTGTGTCTTCCTGCTTCTTTTCTGCCTTATTTTGACTCAAGTCTTTAGTTAATCACTAATATCTTGGCTCAAATTTTCTTCTTTTCATCCAATATCCAAACTCCGTAACTAAACACAAATACCTGGTAAGGAAAACGAAAATAGAAATAAAAGAATAAAATCACTAAAAACCTAAAACAAATCAAAAACAAGTCCCTTTGCACAGCTACCAAATTGATGTGATTTTAAATTGTTACAGAAAGTGGTATAAAAGATGTTGTTTACCTTTGTGACTGTGTGAAGATTCAATTATAGATCTAAAACTCAATAGGAAAATGCATGGTTGTTATCAAGATTATAAAAAGCACCCCAGGACTGGGATTCCACCATCGACCAATTGCTGATTCAATCTAATCAATATCTATGCAATTATTCATATTAAAGTGATTCTAATTTATTGCCTCTAGATTTCAATAATAATTGTATACATCAAGCATGAAACATCAAAAGTCTTAAACTAAGTATGCTCCATCAAAACGAATTCACACCATTCAATAAAATTCAATTTTAACATTAGCTCTATGCAAATAATCAAAAGAAATTGCAAGAATTAATTAAAAGTAGAAATATACCACTTTCACTTGAACAATGGTTTCCACGCCCTACTTAAGGGGTTTAGCCTCACATTATTCATTGCTTCAAATAGGTGTCAGCCCAAAACAAAAATAAGAGAAATTGACAAAGTAAAAACAGTTTGTAATAGATATAATTCATATAACTAATCACATAAGAGAAACTGCCATAGAATCAAGCAGAATCGAATTCATTTGTTGGAAAAGTCACATGTGCCACATGAATTTGAAAGTAAAGGGCAATTTGGACTCGCGACCTTCTTCGGGCAGGCTGCTCGGTTTTCTTCTCCTCCCCGATGACAGCTCAGAATTATTGATTTTTGTCACACTTCTCCAAATCCTCCTGCTAGTACCTCAAGGTCTCATACCTTTTGACTTGATTTAACCTATATATAGCTTGGACAACATTTATTTGCTTCCAAGAAAATTCCATTTTCTTCTTTACTTTTTCAAAAGTTACTGGGACATAACTTATATTTTCACATACATGAGCCAGAGTACATATTTATACATCTTTTTATTGGCATTTTACTCATCTTTTGCGCTTAGAAATCAGATATTATCCCAGATTCTGTGTTTTCCTTGTTTTCAAGAATAAATATTTGTATTAATTAATTTTGTGTTTTTAGGTAATAAATAAAGCTCGGAGAATTTGAGGAGCCAAAGAGCAAAGAATTGGAGTCGAGCATCTATGGAGCAGATAGCCAAAGCCCGCGCGCGAATCGGCTTGCAACCCAACAAGGAAGACATGGGCTAGAGCTACCCACGACCCGGATCCGAACCCGCTCATCCCGAGCCGTTGAGATCTCTCCCAGATGCATCATACGGTCGCTCCATCGCTCGCATCCTCTCTCGATGTCCCTGCTCCACACCAAATCGCCCCGAGACCGGCTACCATTCTTGTCCGTTCAGATCAACACAGCTTCATCCTACGCTCGGTGAGGCCTTCTCATCGAGTTTTGCTGTCCCTGCTTCACAGCGAAATCTCCATACACCTATACCCCTATTCGATCGACCCATTCCTCCTTCCACCTTCTCTTTCCTCTCCCACTCCTCTCTCGCAAAACCCTCACCTCCTCCCTTACCCACGACAGAGCAGCAGCTCCGCTCTTCCACCACGCGATCGCCACTTTCATCATCACCTTGCAGCTGACAACAACTCCAAGTAGTACTGCTCCCCCTCTCTACTTCGAGTTATCTCTTTCTTAGCCTCTAACAACCCTAGAAGCTAATTCAAAGATAACTAGAAGCTAGGGTTTCCACAACAACCAAGCATGGAGTTGCGGAGCGATTGGACGAGAAGGGAGAAGCGAGTCGGAGTATGGGTTTGTTGATTTTTCGAATTAAAATAGAAATTAGGGTTTGGTATTTTGATTTACTTTTGCATGTATAAATAAGAGAGGTTGAAGATGATTTTTCTTACGCCTGGATTAGCCAGAGCAGTCACTTAGTATTATTTTGTTCTTTGTTGCTTTAATTTGATGTTCTAATTTAGTGTGTTAGGGTTTCAATGAAACCCTAATTCAATGTTGTGTTTAAATTCAGTTGAAGTGTTCTTGCATGCTTAATTTTATCAGATACTTTCAATTTTGGTATTACAATACTTTACTCTCACAATGGATGTCTTGCATCCATTGTAGTTAGGTTACCACTGTATTGTTATACCTCAGCTCAAACTTTAGAAACAAATGCTAATACCCTTGACTAGTTGTACTTAATTAGACAACTAGTACTCCGGGTTAGTTCCTTAGTCGTCAAATTGAAGAATCACATGGAGAAACACCACAGATAGGTGGTAGAATTGACAAACTACCTATACGCCGCCATGGGCAAGCTTCCAATTGCTGACACATAACATGAGTTAGTGATGAAATTGATAACCCTAGCATCTTTTTATCTCTACCCGTTACCTTAGTTTAGGTTCATCAACTCGGTTCAAACTCGGTAGTTTCGGCAAAACACTTTATTTTGTTACTCACACTCGAAAGTCGATTAGAGAAAGCCTTAGATCACCTCGGAGCACCTGAGTCCTTGTGGGATCGGCCTCGTGCTAGCGTCTCGATAGGCGCTGCACTTGCGGATTATAACACGTAGGCCGTAAATTATACCCTTTCTCAAGACCTACTAAGTTTTTGGATGCAGATTGTTTGGGACTTGGCCCGCGTGCCTGCTTGATTGTTTGGCTTGACTTTAATTGTTTCACTTGAACATATTCTTATTTGTACATATTTATTTTGTTTCTTTGTTTTTAGTTATGTTTTAGTGTAAATTATGAGTTTGCTTTTTACGTAACTTGTATCTTGTTTTAATCCTTACGGCTCCTCGTAGCTCGGCCACCTTGTATATTTTTTCACACCTTGGTATTGTTAATTTTAGCCTTATGTTAGTATAGCTTGGCACAGTCATTCCATATGTTATTGCACTTTGTGATTCCTTGTGTTAGTATTCCATCCATTATTCCTTGTGTTATAACTTAGCATCTGTACATCCGTAATTTCCTTTTTATTCTTGTTTAACCTTGTGCTTGTAGTCATCATAATTAGCTCATCATTTAGTGTGATTATTCGTAGCTTGCACTCACTTCGCATTCGAGCTACAACTTAATAAAGTAACTTTGTATGCATCACCTGCCTTATCGGTCGGTCCAAGTTTGCCTTAACTGCATGTTTGAGAATTTAACTTCATTTTGAGCGCAGTGCCTCGAGCTTGTCTTTGGTTGTGTTTCGATTCATCTATTTGTGCTACTTGAGCTGCTGGCTTCTTCAGGCAAGCCAAAGGAAAGAATAACTGTGGAGTGCACCACAAACTCCAGCAAGATTGTGACCGGTGGTAATGTATCTCTTCCTTGAATGAAAAAAAAAAAATATGATATGCTTTGTTTGTTCGTTGTGCCTAAAGCTTGTCGAGCCTCCGTGCACTTTAGCAATAATCTTTTGCATCTGTGTATTTGTTATTTATGTTTGCTTTGCCTTGTCAAATACAGGCTTAGTTGTATGCCCCGTGGTCATGCAAGTCAAAGCCATCTTGGATAGCCTAATGACGACCTTGTTGAAAGCTCAGTGAGACTTTGGGTGCACCTGTGGCATGAAGCTATATCGCTGACTTTTTGATAACCTTGCTAAGCATGTTGGCTGACTAGCTATTTTCATTTAATTTGCTGAATTTGTGCTAGACTGCGACTCGTGAAACCCTCGTTGACTTGCTAAGCCATCGTGACCCGGTCCCCCGGATGTGTAAAATGCTAGCATTGTAGAGAAGTGATTAACTTATAATTGTTGTGAAGTTGGATGCCTTGCAAACATTTTGAAAGTCTTGAATTGCTACAATCTGTGTGATCTTGTATTCTGTGAAGTTGAATGAGTCATTAGTGGTAGAGTGGCATTATCATTTTAGTTGTTTTTCAAAACAACACAACCTCATGATCTTTGCACCATTGGTGAGCATAAACCTCACTCGTGCACCATTCACAAAAATTTTTATCCTGTCTTGTCCGCACTCTTGTTGCTTTCTCAAGCCAACCTTTCTTGCTCCATCCGACCATGCCAAGACCACCAGCCGTGTGATGCACGGCCCGGGGCAAGTGAAGAGTTGCCATCTCTCTGCACCAACAGACCTGTGGCTTGCAAACCTTTCCAAAATCCCAACTCTGGGTCCCACGGGCAACTGGCCGTGTTAAGAAAAACCCGATTCTTGGCTTACTAACCTATCCTCGGAGAATTTAGGCTTATACTAAATCGAGCCAGAGTCTGGAGGCTGCACTTGTTAACCAAACTTGGGCTTACACCGGCTAGGCTGGCTCAGCCCCAAACTCAAGCTAATGTAACCCAACTAGGCTTAGCATTATAACTGGAGCTCTTTGTTTTTAGTCGAAAGGTAAATTGGTGCCTCACCGAGCCACGGGCACTCAAATCGGGCTTAGCCTTCCAACCTGGCCGCCAGTATACTGCACTGGCCGATAAATGAACCTGGCCATGCGTATACAAGGTCGCGCTTTCACATTCTTCCAGGCTTCTCAAAACCAAAATTTCAGCCCACTCCATTAAGTTTTACCAAACACTTTGAGGTACAACCAAACTAAGCCCATCAAAACCAAATTGAGCCAAACAAAACTAAACTTCCCAACAAACCAAAACCCAATAAACCAAACCAATCCCACCAAAACCAAATTAGATTGTGAGTTCAATTTGAGAGCTAGACCATGTCAGGATTTTGGTCCGCATCTGAGGATGGAAACAAATCCCTTAGAGAGCGTGCTTACGGGCACGCTTCACAGGATGAACCCCCCACTTACCATAGTGATTTTAGAGAATTTTATGCGCCTTCTCAGGGCCCTGACCTCACATACCCTAATCACTATGAGCACATGTATCATCCATCACTGGTTGAGAATGAACACTTCCTGCATACCCAGTCATCACTTTTAGATCAATTAGAGGCTCGACTATCCGCTTTAGATAGGCAATGCAGCTTTAGAAAGGCAACTGGCCGTCTAGTTTTTCTAGGCAATATGAAACGACATGCTTGCACCTTATGGTGGCTTAGACCACCTCTGAATACCGTTATATCTTGCATGATTTTAGACAGTCTAGGGAAAACCATGATAATCCAATGAACGAAGTGTCTAGAAGTGACCATTGGGACCATAATCAACCTCGCACACATGCATCATTCACCACAAAGGGGGAGATGAACAATTTTATACTCCCCCAACTCCTAGTTTGCAATCAATAATGGATACACTCATAGAGCAAAATGCTAGGCTTGAAATGAATGCAATGCATGACCATCCACATAGCAACATATCTCAATTTCCCTTTTCTAGTGAACCTCATGCACAACCATACAATGAATATCCATATGAGGAATGCATACCCACTAGTGAAGACTCTCCTTGAATGGAACAACTCAAGATGATTCTTTCAAAGGAACCTAATTGAGTTACAAAATGATAGGATTGAAAATAGTGTTTCTAGTCTTGCACCAAATGCGACTAACATTGAATATGAACCTAATCTAGAGGTAGATGAGTACACTAAAAATACTACAATTTGGAATGGAGAGATGGATTTTTGCTTTGATGATGATGATGATGATGAATATGAAGAGCATGTGTATTTTGAAAATGTAATAGAATTTTTTAGGTTCAACACATGGCATTAAGTGTCTCTCCACCTGGAACCCTATGAATGATGCTTCTTCTTATATTCATGCATGTGATATTGATGTGAAACTCCGTGCCATTGTCCCGTGAAATGAACATGATTTACCAACCTGATTCAATGCATGAACTCCATTTTGATATCTCTCTAGAATAGAGAATGTGTGATGGTTGATGAACAAATGATTTTAAAAAGTGAAAATGATGATTTTAAAATGAAAACAACTTAGATGTACCTAACCTCTCTCCCCAGTCACAAATTGAAACTCCTCCACTAAACTTAGGTGTTGTTTGTTACAAAATTGCAAAACCAACTTTTTCTAAAAATGCCTAACTTAGGCCAGAGTTTGTGCTTCCCAAGTCCTCTTGGACTATTTTGCATCAAAGTATAACACTCTTAAGGAGCCACAGCTTGGAATATGTATGTCTCATCTCGTAATTAGCAAAACTCATTTTGAGTTAGACCTTTTGCATGATGTACCTTTAAATTGCAGACTTTGTGCTTTCAAACACACCCGTTCACAAGTTTAGGTTTGGGAAACTCATTCCTATCATCTGCAGTCTTACTTGCACTCTCATATTATTTTGTGTAGGCCGTTAATGTGTGTACATATCGTCTTTGGGTTGATCCTCAACTCTTTAGATTGTTAGTTTATGGTGAATTTTGGGTATATAATCCAAATAGGACTTGTTAAAATTTTTCTTTTCTTGATTCGGTTGAGTCTTCTTGCACATATATTATGCTAATCCGATATGATCACCACCGAGAATATTGGATTCTGGCCCTAGACGAATGAAGCTCAACCTTGCTCCTGCCGACATCCGGTAATCTCTTCCCTTTTTATCTTGTCAGCATAGTACTCGTGGTATGTGACTGTTTAAATTTTTCCTATCTGTTGACACATTGAGGACAATGTTTGATTTAGGTTTGGGGGTGCATTTGCATTTAGAGTTTTTAGTCTTTTATTTTCAAAAAAAAAAAAAAAAAAAAAAAATTCAAAAAAAAAAATATTCAAAAACTTTTTTGTAAAAACCTCCAACTCTTAGAGATTTTAGAGTCACTAGCATGCTTTTAGCTATGTTTACATAGAGAATCACCAGAAATAACAGAACCGGAAGTACCGGAAACGCAATCGGGTTTCTTAGTTGATTAGAGCGTTAAAGTTGGATTTAACCATACCTGAGGGCGAATTAGGTGCTGTTTAGATATTCCTGTAGTAGAATTGTGATCACCCATAGTGGAGACTACCCATTTTACATCAAGCGAGGTACCGACCTTCACTCTTTGTGACTTTCTAGAAAAGCTTTTAGAGTGTGTGTCACCGTACGTAAATTCCGGGTAGGAATGGTGAGCTACCCAACTTCGCACTTTCAAAGACTACTTTTGTTCTCTTGAGTGCTAATTCCGTCAATCATGAGGGTGACGCCTAAAGATGAAAACTCCTTCTAAATACCGATTTGTAGTTAGCATCATTCTCTCTCTCAATCAGCTAGACCCATAGAAACACATCATCGTCAGCAAACTGAGCAGAATCAGAATATTGAAAGAAAAATTGATATAGTCCAAGGTTTATGTGCAACAAAGAAAAGAAAATAAGATGAGAATTAATGAAATTTGTGAAAAATTGAGTTTATCGCTTTATTGTAAAAAAAAAAAAAAAAAAAAAAAAAAAAAAAAAAAATTGTAGTTTATTTTGTGTCTCAGTTACCAAAAGTTAAAAAAAAAAAAAATTTACATTAAGTTTTTGTGAAGTTCAGTAAGTTCGCTATCAATAGTTGAAGACCGAAGACCGAAGATTGAAGACGTTTCATGGTTTCTTATGAGAGAGAGTGATATTAATTGCCGATCGGGTGAGAAGTGAGTGAGTACTCCCACCCTTGCTAATGGTTGATTTCCTTTCTTAGAGATCATCAGAAAAAGATTCTTTTGTCCACACTTTGTGGAGTCTCCGATTTTATTTCGGAAGGTTATCCTTCTTACCTGCAACGTGCGCAGGATTTCTTTTACTCCCACGCACACATGAGAGACTAAAAAGCGATCTTGAGTGCAATTATCATAAAACCCTAATGGTGAGGCGTGGTGAGACTTATGATCACAATCGAATCCGAATTCTTTTCATATGGTATGGTTACTTCGCCAAAGACTTAAGGATGAGAATGCGTTCTTCGATAGTTCTAATCAAGCATTAGCATGCAGAAATCCTATGTCCTCAGCTTCTTGGAGGCTTGAGACTCTTTTTACACTGGCTGAGAAGGTTTTGTGGGTACACCTCTGTAAACCCTCACGAGACTACAACTCGTCCACTAGGGACACCTAGGGGTTTAAAGGCTTAGGTATATACGCTAAATGCATTCGAGAGACTCGCGAAGATGGGGTATAGTTAGGATTTCTTCATTTCTGCTTCACTTGAGGACAAGTAAAATTAGTGTTTGGGGTATTTGATGAGTGCCAAGATAGTGCATATTTATACATTTTATTGGTATTTTACTCATCTTTTTGCGCTTAGAAATCGGGATATTATCCCGTATTCCGTGTTTTCCTTTGTTTTCAAGAATAAATATTTGTATTAATTAATTTTGTGTTTTTAGGTAATAAATAAAGCTTTGAGAATTTGAGGAGCCAAAGAGCAAAGAATTGAGTCGAGCATCTATGGAGCAGATAGCCAAAGCTCCGCAAAGGCGAATCGCCTGGAACCCAACAAGGAAGACATGGGCTAGAGCTACTCCGACCCTATCCGAACCCGCCATCCCGGAGCCGCTGAGATCTCTCCCAGATGCATCATACGGCCGCCTCCATCGTCGCATCCTCTCTCGATGTCCCCGCCCACACCAAATCGCCCCGAGACCGGGCTCCATTCTGTCCGTTCTCGTATCAACACGCCTTCATCCTACGCCGGTGAGGCCTTTCCCATCGAGTTTTGCCGTCCCCCGCCTCACAAAAGAAATCTCCATACACCTATACCCCTATTCGATCGACCCATTCCTCCTTCCACCTTCTCTTTCTCTCCCACTCCTCTCGCAAAACCTCACCTCCTCCTTACCCACGACCACCAGTCACTCTTCCACCACGCGATCGCCACTTTCATCATCACCTTGCCAAATGACAACAACTCCGTGAGAGAGGTACCGTCCCCCCTCTCTACTTCGAGTTATCTCTTTCTTTAGCCTCTAACAACCCTAGAAGCTAATTCAAAGATAACTAGAAGCTGGGTTTCCACAACAACCAAGCATGGAGTTGCAGAGCGATTGACAAGAAGGGAAACTCGAATCGTGGTATGGGTTTGTTGATTTTTCGAATTAAATAGAAACTAGGGTTTGCATTTTGGATTTACTTTTGCATGTATAAATAGAGAGTTGTCAAGATGAAATTGGGCACGCCCGGATTAGCCGTAGAGCAGTCACTTAGTATTATTTTGTTCTTTTGTTGCTTTAATTTGATGTTCTAATTTAGTGTGTTAGGTTTCAATGAAACCCTAATTCAATGTTGTGTTTAATTTCAGTTGAAGTGTTCTTGCATGCTTAATTTTATCGTATACTTTCACTTTTGGTATTACAATATTTACTTTACTCACAATGGATGTCTTGCATCCATTGTAGTTAGGTTGCCATCAGATTATTATACCCTCACCAAACTTTAGAAACAAATGCTAATACCCTTGACTAGTTGTACTTAATTAGACAACTAGTACTCCGGGTTAGTTCCTTAGTCACAAATTGAAGAATCACATGGAGAACACCATGTGATAGGTGGTAGAACTGACAAACTACCCCCTGGCTCGCCATATAGGAACAAGAAGCTTCCAATTGTTGACACATAACATGAGTTAGTGGTAAAATTGATAACCCTAGCATCTTTTTTATCTCATCACATTTTAGTTTAGGTTCATCAACTCGCTCAAACTCACCAAGCTGGCAAAACACTATTTTGTTACTCTGTCACTTGAAATTCAGCTTAGAGAAAGCCTTAGATCACCTCGCAGCACCACAAGTCCTTGTGGGATCGACTGGTACTTTGCCGTTGCCTCCGATGTGACGCCTGCACTTGCGGATTATAACACGTAGGCCGTAAATTAAACACCTTTTCGGGCCTACCAACACACGTCTCCCTGTTTAGTCCAAACTCACCTTTGTTGATAGAATAGAATCCAACAGAACTATATCCTCCCAAGTTTCATCATGCGATACCTCCAAAATACACATATTATCCCGAGCATAATATTCTCTTTCTTTCCTTTTTCTTTCACGCGTAGAAACAAAAACGACTCATGAAAATTCTTTCCAACGATATATTTACGTAAAAATGTAATTATTCTTCTTAATCACCACGTAACTTCTTAAACAAATCCGAACCCGATATGGTAACCGCTTCCGTTTTCTCGAGATTTGATGAAACCTTCTTTTTATCGATCAAATCATCTTTACCAACTCGTTTCTACAAAAGTTCGAACCAACTAAATCCATTGATCAAATCTATCCCAAACACGCTCTTAATCCGATCAAAAACTCGCGCGTAGAACTATTTTTCCCGCGCAATTTTCTTTGAAACGAAGAAGAACGGACAGCCCCTATCCGCTGCTAAAAGCAATAACTACAGGTGTAAATATCAATTAGAGTGCCCTTATCAATGGAGTACCCTTAGTAATTTAGGTGTCCCATATCCAAATGAGAGGTTCCTTGAGTGATTTTCTCCCACGCAGCGCAAATACCACTTTTCGAGCTAATTTTTCCACATATGTTTATTTCTCCAAAAACACCTACAAAGACATGGAAAATACCAAAATAAGTACAAAAATGGGTATTAACAATATAGAAAATTGAGATCAAAATAGACACATAAATGCGTCTATCATATTGGTCTGGCGGTTTACAGCGTGCGGCGTGTGGTAGGCCTGGAAAGATGTTTATATTTATGAGCCTACATGTAATAACCGCAAGTGCACGGCGTCTATCGGAGACGTGGCAAGTACGGGTCGAACCACAGAGACTTGTGGTGCTTAAGATGATCTAATGGCTTCCTAAACTGAATTCAGGTGATATTGTAACAACAGGGGGTGTTTTAGTGTGTCGAAGCGACTGAGATTGTTGTTGAATAACAATGAAACTAAGGCAAAGAAGTAAACTCAGAAAGCACAAAGGGTGGGCTGATTCCACCACCGACCCTCATGCTCTGAAAATTTAGCTTTAATTTCTATTCTTGTGCCTTCACTCTGAAGGTCTAAGGTAGATTTTCACTAACTAAATTCACTAATTCCCCCTAGTATGAGATGTTTTCTTACAACACTCCATCACAGTGGTCATAAGCTTCATTATTCACTTACTAATCCTAACATTGTATAAAACAACAAGAATTAATCTGGAACTAAACATGCTTCACATAAAAATCAGGCTCATCAAACACCCTCGGTAATTCAAATTAAAGCATTACAAAGACAAATAAAACACAATTTAACACTAAGTGGAAACCAGCCTCTGCATGAACCCTAAATAATACTGCACACTCTATTTATAAGATGCTAGGAAAACCCCAAACCCTAATTTTTCAAAACAGCACAAAGTTACTCTCGCCCATACCGTTTGAATCGTACTTCTCTTGTCTATTCCTCCGCAACTCTTTTGATGTTGATGGGAGAAACCCTATCACTAGTTATCTCAACCCTAGCCTCTGCTAGAAGAAGCTACGGGTAAAGATGGCTAGAACTAGGTGGGTGGACGAGTTGTTGGAGGCGTCGGGCCGACAAGAGATGGGTGGTGATGGAGGAAGGTGATGAAGGTGGCAACCCAGTGGGCGGTCGAGAGGGGAATGGGTTTGCTGTGAGAGTTGGTTTCTGAGAAGAAAGAGAAGATGGAATGGGAATGAGTTCTCTCGATAGGGGTATAGGGTTAGGAGGTTTCATGAGAAGCTGGGCGCATCGATGTTTGATGGGGAAACTGCAGCTGAGCTACGGATTTAGCCGAGAAGATCTCAACTACTTGTGATGATATGCGCTTTAGTGTTGAGCTGAGCAAGCGAGAACGATGTGAGGCTGAGTTGACTGTAGGATGTAGCTAGACGCGATCTCAACGGCTCGGGATGAGCGGGTTCGATCCGGGTCATGGGTAGCTCTAGCCCATGTCTTGTAAATGAGTTGCTACTTGTCGGGTTGCAACCAGTTGCGCGCGAACTTTGGCTTTTTGCTCCATAGACGCTCGACTCCATTCTTAGCTCTTTTGGCTCCTCAATTTCTCCGACTTTATTTATTACCTAAAAACACAAAATTAATTAATACAAATATTTATTCTGAAAACAAAGAAAATATAGAATATGGGATAATATCTAATTCTTGAGCACAAAAGATGAGTAAAATGCCAATAAAAGATGTATAAATATGCACTATTTAGCACTCATCAAATACCCCCAAACCTGAATTTTACTTGTCCTCAGTAAAGCGAATAAAATAAGAAATCCTAACTATACCTGTCGCAGTCTCTCGAATGCATTTAGCGATGCACTAAGCCTTTAAACCCCCTAGGTGTCCCTAGTGGACGAGTTGTAGTCTCGTGAGGGTTTACCAGAGGTGTACCCACAAAACCTTCTCAACTTCGCAGTGTGTAAAAGAGTCTCAAGCATCCAAGGGCTATGAGGACATGAGTTTTCGCATGCTAGTAACAGAAGTTAGAACTACCAAAGAACGCATTCTCATCCTTAAGTCCGAGCGAGAAGTAACCATACCATATGAAAGAATTCGGATTGATTGTGATCATAAGCCTCGACTTCTGCCTCACTATTAGGGTTTATGATAATTGCACTCAAAAGATCGCTTTTTAGTCTCTCATGTGTGCAGGCGGGAATAAAGAGAGAAATCCCGCACACGTTGTAGGAAAGGCAAGAAGGATAACCTTCCGAAATAATATCCGGAGACTCCACGAATGTGACAAAAAGAATCTTTTTCCGATGATCTCTAAGAAAGGAAATCAACCATTAGTAAGGGTGGGAGTACTCACTTACCTTCTCACCCGATCGGCAATTAATATCACTCTCATAAGAACCATGAAACGTCTTCAATCTTCTTGGTCTTCAAATCGTTGATGACCAACTTCAACTTTACAAAACTTGGAACTTTTTTTTTTTTTTTTTTTTTTTTTAAGTACATGAAATGAAAATAATTTTTTTTTTTTTTTTTTTTTTTTTGAACTTAATAAAACTCATTTTTTCACAAACTTCATTAATTCTCATCCTATTTTCTTTTCTTTGTTTTTGTGCATATAAACCTTGGACTATCTCAACTTTTCTTTCAATATTCGATGATGCTCCGCTGTCGACGATGATGTGTTTCTATGAATGTCTGATGTTGAGAGAGAGTGATGCTAATCAAAATCGATATTTAGAAGGGGAGTTTTCATCTTTAAACGTCACCCTCATGATTGACAAAAACTAGCACTCAAGAGATCAAAAGTAAGGCTTAAATTGGTGCGAATTTGGGTAGCTCACCATTCCTACCCGGAATTGACGTACGGTGACACACACTCTAACAGCTTTTCTAGAAAGTTGCAAAAATTGAAGGTTGGTGCCTCACTTGATGTAAATGGGTAGTCTCTACTATGGGTGATCACAATTCTACTACCGAATATCTAAACAAAGACCTAATTCGCCTCCCAAGATGGTTAAATCCAATTTTAACGCTCTAATCAACTAAGAAACCCGATTGTGTTCTCCTACTTCTAACTTCGTTATTTCGGTCAGAAAAATTCTCTATGTAAACATAGCTAGAAGCATGCTAGTGACTCTAAAATCTCTAAAAGTTGGATGTTTTTACAAAAAAGTTTTTTTTTTTTTTTTTTTTTTTTTTAAAATACAAGATAAACTAAAAGACTAAAAACTCAAATGCAAATCCACCCCCAAACCTAAATCAAACATTGTCCTCAATGTGTCAACATATAATACAAATTTAAAATAAACATACCACGAGAACTATCTTTGATAAGAGAAAAGGGAAGAGATTACCGGATGTCGGCGGAGCAAGGTTGAGCTTCATTAGTCAAGGCTAGAATCCAACATTCTCAATGGAGGTCATATCGGATTAGCATAATATATGCACAAGAAGACTCAACCGATTCAAGAAAGAAAAATTTAACAAGTCCTCTTTTGGATTATATACAAAAATTCACCATATATCAACATCCAAAGAGTTGAGGATCAACAGAAAGAAAATATGTACAAACATCATGACCTTACACAAATATAATATGAGAGTGCAAGTAAGACATGTATGTGAATGAGTTTCCCCAAACCTAAACTTGTGAGCAATGTGTTTGGGAGCACAAAAATCTTGCAATTTTAACGGTACATCATGCAAAGGTCTAACTCAAAATGAGTTTTGCTAAGAACAGATGGAACATACACATTCCAATTTGTGGCTCCTTAAAGTGTTATACTTTGATGCAAAATAGTCAAGAGGACTTGGGAAGCACAAATCTCAGGCCTAAGTTAGGCATTTTCAGAAAAGTTGGTTTTGCAATTTTGTTACAAACTACACCTAGGTTTGGTGGAGGAGTTGCAATCTGTGACTTAGGAGAGAGATTAGGTACATCTAAGTTATTTTCATGTATAGAATCGTTTGCACCATCACACACTTTCCTAAAGTCAGAAGAGGGTAAATCATGTTCACCTGAATTGCAGTTTGCTCAGGGCTTTGTGAACTCAAGTTCTGCTCTCCTTGAGCTTGCTTTAGCTGCTCCACAGGTACCTGCTACTCAGAGAGAGGTTTAGTTTCCAAAAATGTGGATGTTACATCAACATAATCACTACACAAAGTCAGCTAGCAAAGATGAGGATTTTGCAATTAAGGTCTTAATGCATTTGAAATGGTACAAATGTGACAGACTAACCCACTCAAAACTTGAGCTCGAGCTAAGCCAAATGCTAAATGGGATGGTGAGTGCAATGCACGAGATGCACTATGATCCCACAACAGATGTTGTGGGTTGAGAGAGGATGTCGGTTAAGTCACATAGATAATGATGCACTATGCAAAGATGCTATGCAAGCTGGCAAGAGTACTAAGTGAGTGCAAGCTAGTAGAA
This sequence comes from Papaver armeniacum, assembly GCA_023531295.1. NCBI lineage: Eukaryota > Viridiplantae > Streptophyta > Magnoliopsida > Ranunculales > Papaveraceae > Papaver > Papaver armeniacum. The sequence goes on along the minus strand of JAJJWW010006628.1, from coordinate 17,579 downwards.
GATGCAATGACAGTGCGAAATGGAAACCTACATGTTAAGTTACACTACTACGGGGCTATGATGCTACAAACTACACTACAAGTTACGCTAGGTTCAACAAGAACAAAAGGAAAATTCTGGATGTATAATGTATTGATTTATTAACAAATAGAATAACAAGTGCGAAAATGCAAAATAAAGACATTAGTTAAGCTAAGTTATACTAAGAAGAGACCAAAAGAAATAGTGCAAAATGAATATGTACGGGGTGGCAGAAAGAAAAAAAGCCAACAATCGACAGGCACACTCCAAGTCCCAGCAGCTGGCGCAAAAACTTGGTAGGCCTAGAAATGTATGATTTTATGCCTACGTGTTATAAACCGCAAGTGCCACGGCGTCTATCGGAGACGCGGCAGGTACGGAGTCGAACCACGTAGACTTGTGGTCTTTGGGAGTTGATCTAAAGGCTTCTTCTCTCAATTCTAACAAGTGCAAGTAACAACAGATGGTTGTTGCGATCGGCTAGTTTGAAAGTTGTGATAATGAAATAAATGAAATACAAGCAATTACAATGGGGATGCTAGGGTCTTCAAATCCACCACTAACTCCTATTATGAGTTCAACTCGGTTGAGCTTTCTTGTCCACCCTGTATTAAGGGCGGGGTGTCAATTCCACCACCTATCTAAAGGGTTTCTCCATGTAAAGCTTCAAATAATGACTAAAGTACTAACCCGGGTATTAGTTGTCTAATTAAGCACAACTAATCAATGGAATTAGCAATTATATCCGAGGTATGAGCTGCGGATACTCTCAATGCAGTTGTAACCTAACTACAATGGATACAAGGCATCCATTGTGAGAGAAAAACACCGGGTACTCTAATTGAAGATATGTTTATAGTTTAAGCATGCAAGAACACTTAAGCAAAGTTGAATTCATAGCAGTGAATTAGGTTTCGATTGAAACCCTAACAAACTAATTTAGAACATTAAAAACAACAAATACTTGAAATTAAATCTACAATGGTGCTGCGGCTGTCGGGCATACCTAAAATCATTCTCTACCTCTTCTATTTATACTTCCAAACATAAACCTAATTTTACTTTAAAGAAATTAAATCAAATTGACTCTCACCACGTCTCACGAATCGCTTCTTTCTTGTCACTTGTTTCCCGAGCTCCATCCGTCCATAGTTGGTGAAACCCTAGTTCTAGTTATCTACGATTTAGCTTCTAGGGTTATGAGAGAAGCTAAAAAGAGGTAGCTAGACCTAGAGAGGGTGCGAGGGAGGTTGTTGATCTTTATTCTTTGTGATGACGGGAGACAGTGGTGGTTTTGGTTTTGTCGGGGAGGGGGAGGAAGAGAGGGGAGAGGGATGGGTTCTGCAGTGGTCAGGGTGAGGAAAGAGAAAAGGAAGAGAATAAGAAAATGGGTCGATGAATATGGGGCTGATATAGGTAGTTGCGGTGTGAGGCGGGACAGCGAAGGAATGATGAGAAGGCCTCAGCGAGCGTTGGATGCAACGAGACGAGATCTGAACGGCTGAGAGAGACTCGGAGTGTTTTGGTGTTGAGCGGCGCATCAAGATATGATGAGGAAGTCGGAGCGGCGTAGGATGTGGCGAGTGAAGATCTTAATGGCTCGGGATGAGCGGAGTTCGGATCAAGGGTCATGGGTAGCTCCCCAGCCCATGTCTTCCTTGTTGGGTTACAATTCGTTCGCCATGAGCTTTGGCTCTCTGCTCCATAGACGCTCGACTCCAATTCTTCGCTCTTTTGGCTCCTCAATTTCTCCGAGCTTTATTTATTACCTAAAAACACAAAATTAATTAATACAAATATTTATTCTTGAAAACAAGGAAAATACAGAATATGGGATAATATCTAATTCTTGAGCACAAAAGATGAGTAAAATGCCAATAAAAAGGTGTATAAATATGCACTATTTAGCACTCATCAACAGTTTTATTAGGAGAGATGGTTTCCTCATTTTCGAGTTCTTCGCCACTATTATAATCATAATCGCTATCAGGAGGATTAGGAACTTCATCATCACTTACTTCCCGAGAGGTTCAAATGACACTTGATCAAGAGATTTAGATAGTAAACATTATTCACAAGAACTTGGCTCCTAAGATGAAATTGACGAAGGAGTGCTTCTGCTGATTTTACTCTCTATATCTTTACTGATCACGCATATAGTCGAATTTTTCTTTCTGCCTTGTCGCGAGAACGCGCAAGAGAAGCAAATGAGTATTCCATTCTCCTTGCGAATTTTTGGTAAAGTCGGTTTCAAAGCGGTAATGGAGGAGTAGAAGTTTTCTCGAGACTCGCAAAACAAAAAATAAAAGAATTATACAAACAAAAAATATGAAGGCTTGATAAAGAAAGAATAGATGAGGGCAACCAACTTCTATGACTACCTTCCTTCTCATGAGGTAAGATGTTGGATTAGAGTGAACAACTATTCTCCAAATGATCCATGGCATTGTCAAAATTATCTCGATTAAACCTTTAGACGTGATCGCCAATTTTTTTCGTTGGAAATAAGTAAAGCATTTTCTTTGTAAGGGAAGAATCGGACTTTTCTAGTTTGGAACATTGATCCTTGAATTGGTTTGCTTTTACACTTAAGGTTATTCTACCTGAATCAGTTTATCCTTCTCTACAAGAACTTCTTCAAGTTGATTTCTCAGCGAGCAAAGAGATTGTTCTTGCTCTTTACATAATTTTGACAAACATCATATTGTTGCGAGTAAATCGCCACCTTGTTTAATAGAGTTCGCTTCTCTTGAGAAAGAGTTCCATTCTCATCCGATAAAGTTTCCAACTCCAAATTAGCTTTAGTCAAAGAATAAGAGGCGAGATAAGTCATTACTTAATGAGTCTTGTTTTTACGAGCTAAATCGGCATTTTCTTTAGAAAGATTATCTATTTGATCAACGGGAATATGTATGAAGATTATCTAATTGGTTATATTGCTCCATCCAAGCATCTCTATCAACTCGAACTTCTTGAACAGTAGATTCAACCGATATATCTCCATTTTTCGTTTTTACCGGTTTAAAAGCTTGAAAGGGGCGAACAAGGACTTGAGTCTTAAAAAAAAAAAAAAAATGGATAGTACGAGAGGCAAGAGTATACCTTTTAATTCTTCATTTTTTCTTGCGAAGATTATCACGATCCAAATAAATATTTTGAATTTTTGATTCTCAAGATGGAGAAGTATTACATTTTGCGTCATAGCTTGGAGATCATTCTTCAATGTGTTAATTTCTTGTTCCAAGGATGTTTGCGAAACTCTATCAGGGCCAAGGTATTTGCTCAAAATCTCGCAAATGTCAGACTTGATAGGGTCGACAGAAGTCTTCTTAGCATCGTTCACAATATCCGATAGGACTTTAAAGGCCACATCTATTCCTTCTAAATTTTCTTTAGTAAGAGGATCTCGAGAAAAGAAAGTAGCGGTGATAGAAGAAGGAAGAGATGAATCATCTTTCATTAAAGGAATATCATGAGAAGAAGAAATCTGTGAAGGTTAACGGCTGGAGGAATGGTAGGCATTAACAATGGAAGAAGAAATAGGCTCATTCGCAATGGAATTAGGTATGAGGGAGTTGATCTATGAGAAATTCGGGCATAGAAATGTTATCTTTGGAAGAAATAGTAGGGATCTCTTGCGAAGATGTCATAAAGTAGGAGTTGTAAGTTTGAATGTAGGAAAAGTGACGGAAGGCACAACGGGTTTAGAATGGCGAGGCTTTTTGGGGACTTATCAGCATTTTGTCATCCTGCGAATTACAAGCTAAATAAAAACAGGGCAACAATATTGTTATTAAAAAAATAAATGTTTCTTAAATACCTTGTTACTAGCATGCTTTATTTTAGAAGCAGTGGATTTCGATTGCGAGCCCATGGAGATATTAGGGTTCACAATGGTGAACTTGGTGTTAGATTTGTTCTTGCTAAAACAAAATGGCGGAAGAGTCGTTAAAAAAGAACATTATCGAATAAAACAACTTCAATAAGAGATCAATCACAAAATAATCAAATTCAAAGAAATTAACAAACCTTGATGCCATAGAAACATGAGCGAGAAGAATAGTAAGCGAGGAAAACGATGAAGAAGACGATGAAGAAAAGCACTCGAAAAAAGTTGCGGTTATGAAGAAGACGAAAAAAGAAAGAAATGCTTTCCAAGGAATCCACCTTTAAATAGACGAGAAAAGAGAGTAATAGGATAACATTAAATGTGCCTAAAAGGGAAATTTTAGATACGTGTAACAGTCATTCCCGAATTCACGGAATCTTGTCGGCAGAAAAATTGATGGAAAATCAACGATTGCGGCATCTCAAAATATTGTTCTCATGACATTCTATCCTTCGCAGAGAAGACATGAGAAGAGGCAAGATGTAGGATCAGAATATCACAACTACAATACTTGAGATTAATAATGACTACATTGCGAGGAGTCGCGGGAAAGTAAAATAAATGACGCAATGAATGACGATGACGAAAAATAAGGAAGATATGAAAATATGGCGAAGATTAAGAGTGTCGCGATTGTATACTTGTACGCTTGCGATATTTACTTAAAGCCATTCCAAAATAAAGGGACAAACTTATTTATCATCCCTTTATATACTACCCTATATAAAGGGTTGAGTAAGTCCATTGAAGGGAGTTCTTTTTGAATTGTTAAGCAAGTCATTAGAGAGAGAAAGTTTTAGAGTGATTGTAATTCTATAACTCATTTCTATTTCATATTGTAAAGATTCAAGTATTCAATCAACAAGAATCATAATCATTCATCTTAAAATGACTTAATCGTGTTTATTCTAGTGAGGGTGTAGTGGCAGATTTCCCGCAACTACAAGGACAATTACCATATTCTCATGGTATTACTTGTGATCGGTTACACTAGTCACTAGGATCGGTTACACCAATTACTAGGACCCGGTTACGCCAATTTACGAGTTCGACATAACTCTGTTGTGATCGGTCATACCAATTACTAGGATCAGTTACACTAATTACAAATATCGATCATACCATCTAAGGTGATTACTTAGGATCGGTTACACTAATAAAAGTCATACCAACACATAAGTCGGGCATTGTGACTAGTTTTACAAGATACATAACAAGTTATGATCGGTTTATTAACCAAAGATATGCAATGAATAACAATACCAATAATCCTAGTGATTTCCCTTTGATTCATAAAACAAGTTCATGAATGTACTTCCTTTAAAACGAATGTAAACATTGTTTCCTAGATTAAATCTTCACCTTTACCCATACACATAATCACAATAGCATTCATACGATTATGTCGATGTCTTATATACGAAGTTCAAAAGATAAGCGTTATACTTCGTATTATAATTCCTTAACATTATGTCTATGGATACGAGATCGAGACAATACAACAATCAAAGTGTGATTACTTGATAAAAGGTTCGGATTTAACCAAACAATATAAGATCACTATCAAGTAATACAAAGTTAACGTTTGTGTAATTTACTTTAAATTATAACGAGGAATCCGCAAATACAGAAAAACCCCGGGACCTAGTCCGAGGTGAATACTCTCGGGATTAAAACGCTATACAAAATCAAACCAACTTCGTATAGTTGATACCAAGCAACTAAACATATAGTTCACCTAGTTTCTTCAGTATTCATGCGATTCTGACATTCAATAAGTGCACGCACTGGAACAATTTCTTTGGTTCGTATTCCAAACAGTAAAGGACCAACAAATTTGTTCTAACAATAACTATCAATCTCAAAGGATATGAGTTTGACAAAGGCTCTTCTGCTTTTATCAATAAACTCCTTTGTCGGGTTTAGATCTATCTATCCAACAACTACCAAAGTAGCCGAGTTTACATTTCGCAATCAAAAATAGGATCTATCAAGATACTATATAATGATGCCGATCTACGCAACTAATCAATCAAATCTATCAAAGATAAACCGATTATAGTTGGATCCCAGCCCGATCAAGTTTTGGCACACCAAAGATTATGAACCCAAATAAGAAATCTACTTTGTCTTCAAATCTTCAATAAACACCGCACACCACAACTTGAATCTTTTGTGATCAATCACGCACGAGACGGAGTTTGTTAACAATGGATTATCACAAGACGTCTTTAGATCTACAAACGAGTTCTAAAGATCCAAAACGACACTTCGATCTAGTTTGAGTGAATCTTATATCAGAAGAGAAGATTCTCAAGAATAAACAAACTAGGTGCAATCAAAGTTCAACAACCGTTAGTCAATCAAATCAAATCGAAAACTAATAATACTGCAATTATCTAGTTTCCCACCAATGGTACTCGTGGAGCTTCTTGATCCACGTCTCTTTAAACGAGCGGTCGGAAGAGATTTCGCCTAATTAGGGTACTTTCCTCTCGAATAGACGGCTCCACCGCAACAACACAACAAGGTAGTTTTGTTGGCTCTTAGGATCGTTTGCTCGAAATGCAAACTTGAGTATTTATAGACCAAGGAAGTTTGGACACCAAGGAATTTCCAAACCGAAATATTCTTAAGATATGCAATATATATTTCCAAATCGGTTTTCATAATTCCCGGAAATGCTATGTCCAATATTAACCGAAATCTCACTAAAAAAATCTCCAATTAGTAAATGCATTACAATTTTATTTTCCTTTGATATGCATTCTAATTGTCAAATTAAAAGCATATAAAATTAACAACTCCGAATTAAAATATTTTCAACTTATTTGGGTCCAGGATCTCCTTTAGTTATTAAGGAATATCTTTTAGCAATAAAAGATAAGAGTTTGAACATGTTCAAAGTATGTCGACATCTTATTCTCTCAAATCCGTTTTCCATATTTACAATCTTGAACCGATTATACCACACTTCCAAACAAGTTAGAAATGGTTCATATGATTTTCAAGAATTATGTGATTGATCAAATATCAATATACTAATCATGGGTTTACGGTTCTACCAAACACAAGGATCGGTTCTACCTTAATATGGTTACTGGGACCGGTTACATCAGTTACCAAGATCGGTTACGTCAATTACTAGGACTGGTTATCATATTCTCAAGGTATTACTTGTGATCGATTTACACTAGTCACTAGGATCGGTTACACCAATTACCATGGCCAAAGATGCGCCAATTACAAGGATCGATTACAACTCTTTTGTGATCGGTCATACCAATTACTAGGATCGGTTACACCAATTACAAATATCGATCATACCATCTAAGGTGATTACTTAGGATCGGTTACACTAATAAAAGTCATACCAATACATAAGTCATGCATTGTGACTAGTTTTACCAAGATACATAACAAGTTATGATCGGTTCTACTACCTCACACATATTGGTAATCCAAAGATATGCAATGAATAACAATACCAATAAGCCTAGCGATTTCCCTTCGATTCATAAAACAAGTTCATGAATGTACTTCCTTTAAATAAATGTAAACATTGTTTCCTAGGATTAAATCTTCACCTTACCCATACACATAATCACAATAGAATTCATACGATTATGTCGATGCCTTATATACGAAGTTCAAAAGATAGGCGTTATACTTTGTATTCTAATTCCTTAACACCATGTCTACTAGAGTATAATTATTCACACCCATGATTATGTTTTCAATATAGCATGACTTGAAAGATACGTTGGGAATGAAACAGTTTAAGTCAAAATATTACTAACCTCAAGAGGAAGGATGATGTCATCGATGTAGCTTGTTACTTATTCACATTCTTCAAGTCTTCGAGTAATACTTGTATGTCTCATTATCCTAATCTTTCTAGCCTAACCTATACGAAGTTGTCTCTAATATATAATCAAGCGACTCTTTAATTGAGTTTTGATTCACTAAAATATGACAACCAAACTTGACATACCAACGCTTGGTTTGTCAAAAATTTTTTATCAATTTTAGTGTCAAAACTCTTAATACATATGGATAAACAAATTACAAAAAATTCATTATACATACGCTTGATCCCAAGTTTCAACAAAGACAATACCCTGCATATATTCAATCCATAAATGTCGTTGTTGACATTTAAATAACAAATCTAATACTCCCCTAAAGGTGAGATAGGTAGATTTTCAATCCGCACATCTTTGTTATTTCCCTTTGTAGTCCAAATAACTATAATCATCGGATGATATGTTTCTCCCCTTAGTCTATGCTTTACTCTTTAGATTAGATATAACATTTAAGCACAATTGTCCTTTCCTAAGTGATTATAAATCACTTTGTTTACTCCATATATTTCTCCCCTTTTTGTCACAAAATGACAAAGGTCCGAGCAAATACAAAAATTGAAAGGATCTTACAAATCTAAAAGAATTGTACAACCTATAAGAGTTAAGCACGGAGGTTTCACATACCATTTTAGATAACCAATATCAAAACCAAAACTACAAGTAATTTGGTTTTAATATGTTATCAAGGAAACAATTTCCCAAAGCAATTTTCCCTAATAGTTTAACAAATTGACTAAGAAAACTTAGTTCCTTGCTAAACCGATCAGCACAAATACAATCGATTATTTCGATAAGACCAAAATAAAAATCAGAATTAACTTTATTTTCTCATCAGGCACTAATTATTCAGACAATAACTTAGACCTTTTACTTTAGACAAGACAAATACTAGGTTAGTTAACTAATATTTCTTGTCAAGGCATTCGATTAAACTTGAATTACCGAATCCTTTACTTTGATAAGTTTAACTAAGATCGAATTAACTTAGTTTCTCTTATCCGGAATCGAATTGGACTAAACAAATGATCCCGTATTTTGTTAAGCCATAAACAATACATACAAACCAAATAAATTGACTTGCACAATTATTTTTCTTAATCGGAAGCAATTGAAATAAACATAGACATTAAAGCACAAAGAATTGCACCGAATTTCTTTAAGTCTAAAACAATTGATACCAAACAATAAAGAAGGATATCACACAAGTTTTTCTTAACCTAAACAATTAATCACACACACATAGACATCCATACATACATAATGGAATAAACATCAATTGTACCAAATTTTGTTAAGCAAAAAGCAAAATATATGCAATAAACTCATGCTCTTCTTAAACAAGAAAACGATTAACTAACAAGTTCATTATCTCGCATTCTCTTCTTCCCAGAAAGATATATCATTAAGCGCAAGTTCAAATTAGAACTCTCCCCCCATTATGTTGTCATCATCTCGCAAGAACAAAAGAACAACAACAAAAGCAACCTTTACCGGAGAAAGGTTGAATCGGTTTTAACTAATGCAAATAGCAAAAGTTGAAAACCCAAAACACATATGATTTTATGTTAAACACAAATCGATTCAATTGTGACTTTTTCACATATGAGTTTTAATCGGAACACCTTATGATCCTTTGATAAAGCCTACCAACTTGGGCTAGAACTTAATCTGCTAAATCAAAAAGCCACACAAACCATAACGGTTCACACATCATATGAGATCGAATATTAAGGTCAAGAAAACCAAAATAAAACATCCCATAAACACATAGCAATAATATAAAGCATTCAAGCACATGCTATGTAATCGAAAAACTATCACAAGAAAAATTATAAAACAATAATTTTATTCATAAATAATAGATAGTTTTATTCAGAAATAGACCTTACACAATAATTGAAATAATCAAAAACGATGTCTATTTTTCTTGCAACTTAGTCCTTCATATCGGTGATAGAGGTAGGAAGATTATTACTTTTCGGTCTTCGACTTGTAAATTTCTTCAAGTAGATAACCTTGTTGCTTGACCAGAATTTCTTGCAAATGAAAAGTTTTTGTGAAGGATTCTCGCAAGAACATGCAATTCTGTCTTTGATTGAACACGAAGTGTCAATGCTTCAATACACCGATCTTTCTTTAGCATATTCTCTTTTTCCTTCTTGCTAAGCCAATCTCTCTTTTGATTTTTCTCTTTGAATTCTCAATATTAAGAGAAGAGCCAAACTTATTCTTAAAGTGATCTTTCGGATCCAAGACTCTATCAAGAGAAGACATCGGATCCTGACTCATAGTTCGGACAAGGAATGACCAAAGAAGGAAAAGATTTATATTTTTCATACTACTGAAAATATAATATTCCTATAAATACGAATATCTTAAATATATTTTTATATATTTTTTAGATTTTATTCCCATAATCTACATAATGCCTTGATTTTTTACTTCCTCACACACAGATTCGGCACACAAGGTGAGGATGTAATTCTAATACCGATTAGGTGGTATTAGTGTGAGATTTTCTCTCATTATGGAAAATAGGACAAATAGTGTGTTCTTGATCTAGTATTGTATGAAAAACCTTTTCCTTGTTACCTCGAAATAATGAAGTATCTTGAGATTGGTTGTTGTTGCATATGCAACTTTTAGCTATTTTGCTCTTCAAGGCAGTTCTAGAATTACTTTATTTTTCCTTTTGCCATTAGATGATTTATTAATATCGGAAGACATGTCCATTCTTAAAATTGTTAAATCAATAATGGAGGTGTAGTTGCAGGAAATCCCACAATACACCCCTCACTATATTTTGTGTAACTAATCCATTCAAAAGATAATAGATGAACAATTATGAATGTTTATTAATAATTTTCTTGAAATGTTTACACCGGAAGATGAAATTACACTTAAGAACTTACAAACATTCTCCCCGTTTATCTCTCCTAATGACTTGCTTTTCTATTCCAAAGGAACCCCCCTCACAACAGATTCACTCATCCCTTTATATAGGGTAATACATAGTGAATGACAGCTAAAGTCAGTCCTTTATTTTCTGGGAATGTCTCGCGAAGTGTCGCAGGCGTACAAGTATTCATACTGCGACACTTCTTAACTTTCGCCAAATTTCATATCCTCCTATCGTCATCCATAGTGTCATTCATATTTAACCCTCTGCGACTCATTCCGCAACGTTAGCTGCGTTGCCTCGCATGAAGGTGTTGTTGTCGCGATATTCGATCCTACATCTTGCCTCTTTTTTATTGAATATTGCTTGAAGAGCGATCTTTAAGAAAAAAACACATTGTTGTAGTAGTCTTTGATTTTTATTGATGAAGGAACGAAAGAAAGAATGCTGGACTTGAAAAGTAATGCCCTCTATTCTTTGGCGAAGTTCAAGTTTTAGAAGCATGTATGAAATATCATTCCTTGCCTCATGGGTTATGGAAAATAATGGATCTTGCAATCTCTTCGCGAATTAGGGAAATAACTCAATCTCATATGATAAGAAAATATGTTGTGCGATACCCAATACTACATCTTCTCGCCTCTCCTTATGTCTCCTCGTATTTAAGAGAATATTGAGAATTTATGCCTCTTTAATCGCTGCGAAATTCGTTTTCTATTAAAAATCTTCTTCAGCATAATTCTGAATCTAGGAATGACCGTTTACACGTGTTTAAAACCATCCTTTTACTCTTAGACATTTAATGTTATCCGGTCATAACATTTTCTTGCCTATTTATAGGAGGATCTTTTGTGAAGAATACTTCTTTCCTTTTATTTCATCTCCTTCATCGTCCGCAATTTGTTTTTCATTATTCTTCTTCATCATCGTCTTCATCATTCTTCTGCTATTTCTTATTTGCTATTACTTCCATGGAATCCAGGTTTGTTACTCTTGCCAAACTCGATTGATTCTGTGGTTGATTGATTTTGTGATTAGTTTCTCTTGTTGAGATTATCTTATTCCTTTAATATTTTTCTGCCATTTTTGTTTTAGCAAGAACAAACCCATCACCAAGTTCACCGTGAAGAACCCCCTTCTTTCTTTGGATTCACAGTCGAAACCCTCTTCTCAACAAGAATCCACCCTACAACCAAAGTCCTCTTCGCAAGCAAAACATACCGTTTCTAAAAGAAAGTCTCATGAGTGATAAGGTATTTTAACATTTACTTTTTAATAACAATATCATTGCCTCTGTCTCTTACTTAATTTACCATTCACAAAGATGACAAAACTAATGACAAAACTCCCAAAAGATCTCGCCACTCTAAACCTGTTACTCCCGATGTTCCTTTTTCCTCATTTACACCTTCTTCTCCCCGTTAAGAAATCATCGCAGGTAATCTTGTCGCAAATGACAATATTCCTATGTCTCAACTCCTCATAGATCAAGTTCCTCATAATAGTCCTACTATAAATGAACTTACTCCTGATAGTTGTAGAATACACCGTATTTACTATCTAGTAGTTTATGCTTTCTTTGCTATTTTTCGTGTAAATTATGTATTTTACGCTTGTTTTGAGTTTTATAGCTACGCTCGGAGTCGCAGGGAAAAAGAAGAAGGAATTACCCAATTTGAGCAAAAGGCGAAATTGTCATCTTACAGCAATTGTTATCCTGAGTCAACCCAAGGTTAAGGGACAACTTTCTTTTGGAGAGGTTTTAAATGACAGCCACAACATGTTATGGGGCATCCATTGGGGTACCCTTATCCGATGCAGAGGGGTGGCGTTATCCAACATTGTTAGTACAAACCCTAGACCGATTCTCTTCCTCCCATTCATTTCATTGAATGCTTCCCACCGAAACCGTAAATTGAGAAGAAATGGAGGCCATGGTTGTCCGAAACCATTTTCACCGAAATCAAACGAGTTGAAAATCGAGAGAGGGGTTTGTGTGATTTGAAGAATACATTGGTGGAGAAGGTTTTGCTCAAGATCGATTGGGAAATGAGATTGTGAAGGCTGTTGAAGATCGAGAGATATGGGTTCTATGGATCGAATTTAGGATGGGGTCTCAAGTTCGATGGTTGTGGTGGTTGATCGGGGTTTATGTGTTCTAGCTGCTCAAGATAAATTGAAGATGGTGTTGAGCTCGAAAATGGGTTAGCGTCAAAGATGGAGTCGAAAGGATCATATCAAAATAAGGGTTTACTAAGAATCGGAGGAGAAATTGAGTCTCGAAGCTAGGGCTTGGTGGTCACATGTGGTTTCCGCTCAAATTACGTGAGAAAATGGATCTGTTGTTGGAATAAAAGGGTTTTATGATGAATTTGTAGATACGTAAGCAATGTGAATTAGCTTTGTGTTACTCAGGTGATTGAAACAATGGAGTTGAAATGCTTGCCAGTGAATTGAACCAGATGGAGAGAAAGGCACGAAATGGCATTGCAGGTGAGGTGATTGTGGGCGCCATGCATGGCGATTAAAAGTTGCTTTGCCAAGCAAGTTGCGATGCGTGGATAAAATGCACATACTACACAATTAAGTCAGATCAGTGTGGATTTGCTTTCGATAGCAAAGATTTGGTGAGCTATGAAGCGCAGATGATGGGTTTGGAATGAGGAATGCATTGAGTTGCTGTTGTCAATACAAGGCTATTATTCCGAGAGAATAAACTGGTGCTGTGGTGCTACTGCCACTGATTGAACTTAGGATCTGGAGATGAGTTCTATTGGCATTGTGTATAGGGAAGATGGCAGCAGGAGATGAAAGAGTCATTAGGGGATTTGGCACTACACTTGAACTGCCGCTGTGAATGGCTTACAAGGCGGGATTAGCAATTAAAACTGCCGGCCTCAAGTGTAAATAAATAATTGTATTCTTCTTGTAGTGAGACTCATATTGAGACGAGATGGCCGTGTTGGTTGAATAAGCTAAAACATGTTCAAATCAGTGATCTTTAAGGGAGTGGTTGTATGCTACAGGTGATGGCCTCGAGGAGGTGAAATAGCAACCGAGCTTGGTGGTGGCGTAAGCGAGAACAATGGGTTAGCCGCAGCTGAGAGCAAGTTTGAGTTGAATTGTGCAAGGTGAGATGTTGGCCCTTGCTAGTGTGGAACCATGGTTGATGTTGGTGCTGGCAAGAGAGGAGGAGTGAAAGGCGATGATTTGATGGAAGTATTTGGCAAAGAAGGAGATTTGGGTCGCACTGAAATAATGCAAGATATGCATAGCCATTATGGCTGAGTGATGCACAAACATGATGTTGCGAGTCCGATCCGGCAATGGCTCGAGCTGGATGACTCACTCACTCGGCCAAGGCGTTGAGACTCAACTGACTCGGTTTAACACCCTGGCTCGGTAGTTCACCCTGACCCGGTTTGACCGATCCGACTTAGCATTGACCTGACCGATCCGACCCGTTGACCGGCGACCGGGCGACTTTGCCGGTCACCTGAGACACTTTCCGGCGACGATTCCGGCCACAATCCCAGTTTTCCGGCGAGCAAAAATTCCAGAATTTTCTATGGACTTCTCTCATGGGTGAAGACTTTGCTAGGAATTGGATGGAGAATCGGACTCAAATTTGGAAAGAGAAGGTGGAAGAGTTGAGAAAGCTTGGAATTAGAAATTAATTGCAAAAGGAAAAGGATTCTACTCTTAGAAGATTTGGAGAATATTGAAGCCTATAAATAGAGAAGTTTTCAACTTCTACACACCTCTCTACACACACATCACTTGTGTTTTTGCTTGCTTTTCTAAGATTTTTTCTTTTTAATTATTTGTGTGAACTCTTGAAAATTCTCCTTTTAATTATTATTTGTGTGAATTTCAAAAACATGAGTAGCTAATTTTCTTATTGATTGAGGATGAATTCCTAGTTCTTAACATGATTTGAGTTTTTGTTTTCAATTCTATCTTGAGATTTTTCACATGATTATCGATTGTTTTTACTAATAGGAGTGATCTTAAAGACATTCATGATTGATTGATAGATTGTTTGGAGTGCACGCTAAATTAATTTGTTAATTGATCTATATCTAGTATAAGTTAGGGAATAAAATCGTTCTCAGACACTTTACACAAGTAGAAAACACAAGACCTTGCGGAGGGATTCGGGAGTAATTGTGTGTAGAAACAACGCTAGAAAGTGGACCAAGCGAACCGAGTTTAACTACTAGTACTAAACCTAAATTCATAAATCTTAATGCATTCTGGGAATTACATCTTGTAAGCGGACCTCAAGGTGGTTCTTTTGAATAGAATCTGATAACTAAGCGGACTGTTACTCAAGAAATTAGGGATTTTGGGGCTAGCTAAGCGCACACCGCTTTATCCTACGGTTAGTGATAATCTGTGACTAATAACAAGTAGAAAAGAACATAACTTGATTCATTGTTTCGTAACGAAGAAGGATTCCTTGATCTTGTCTCTCATATTGCTTTCATCTTTCAACTTTCGATTTCAATTGCTTTGTTTATTTTATTTTGCTTTTACACCCCCCTTTCGTGACAACTTTTACAACTAAGATCTCTTTGCTCGTGGGAACGAACTTGACTTCCATTATATTATTTTTAATCGAGTGAAAATATTGAATTAATTTGATTGCACCTACGACACGCATCAAATTTTGGCGCTACGAGGAGCAACAGGCGATTTTTAGTTGTTTTTATTTTTCTTTTTGCTTTATTCTTGCTTTTGTTAGATTCTTTACCGTATCTAACTTAGTTTGTGAGAAATCTTGTTTCAGGTGTTATACCTTTGGTGAATGCTTAAAGGGGGTAGACTGAGTCCAATACGTCTTGATCCGGCACTCAACTAAAGGATTTCATTCGTGAGATTAACACTCCACTTTCTCCTTCTTCATCAAGTGATTCGGACAAAGAGGAAGAAACAATGGCCGATCGTACACTAAAGGACCTAGCTTCTCACAAGCTTGATACACAACAATGGTGTATCCAAACTAACTCAACCTTCGAAATCAAGCCGGGGTTGATTAGAGAGTTACCAAAGTTCCATGGCATGGTGAATGAGGACCCAAATAAACATCTTATGGACTTCTATGCCATAGTTATGGCCATGCTTCCACCGAGACTAATGCGGATGGAGCATTGTTGAAAGCTTTCCCGTTTTCTTTGGCGGGCAATGCTAAGGAATGGTTATATTATTTACCTTCCGGAAGTATCACAACATGGAATGGGATAAAGAAACTTTTCCTCGAGAGATATTTTCCCGCATCCAAAGCTACTCAAATTCGCAAGGATATTTGTGGATTGAAACAACAAGTGGGAGAATCATTGTATGAATGTTGGGAGCGATACAAGAGGTTGGTGGCAAGCTGTCCACACCATCAATTTAGTGACGTTATGATACTCCAATACTTCTATGAAGCTCTCCACTCAAGTGATAGGTCTCTTCTTGACGCTGCGGGTGGTGGTGCACTAATGAACAAGACTTTGACCGAAGCTAGAGAGTTAATTGAAAGTATGACGGCGAACTCGCAACAATTCTACACAAGGGATGAACCAATGGTTAGGTGAGTGCATGAAGTTAGTGATTCGTCATCACATCTTGATCAAAGGATGAAAACATGGAGATAATGATGCAAAGGATTGCCGCGGTACTTATTTATGGTGAGACCGAACAAGTGAATGCTTTATATCCAAATCAAAGGCCAAGGTACGATCCATACTCCAATACCTATAATCCCACCGGGAAGGATCATCCCAACTTTAGTTATGCAAACACGCAAGCGCGACTCCTAATCCATATGCACAACAAGGTGGTTTTCAACAATCACGATTCCAACCTCAACAACAAGGTGGTTCTCAACAATTCCAACCACAACAAGTCAAGGAACGTGATTCTTCAATTGATGATAAGCTTAATGTCATGATGCAGGTATTAAATCATTGTTTCAACAAAATCAACAAAAGACCGATTCGGCTATCAAGGATTTACAAACTCAAATGGGACAATTGGCGACCGATGTGAACCTATTAAAATCTCAAGCATCCACAAAACTTCCTTCACAACCATTTGTGAATCCAAGAGAGAATGTTAATGCGGTTACTTTAAGAAGTGGAAGACAAGTGGAGGGTCCAAGTCATCATGAAGAAGCTATTGAAGAGGTAGTCAATAACAAGGAGTGTAGTAGCAGGAAATCCCACACTACACCCCTTACTCAATTTTGCTTAATTAATCCATTGTAAGATGTAAGATCAAGAATATTTATTGATTGAATCCATGAAATGTTTACACAGGATAATAGAATTACACTTAGAAATTAAAACACTCTTAAACTTTCTCTCTCCTATTGACTTGCTTAACAATTCCAAAAAGATCTCTCTCTCTTACAGACTCATTTAGCCCTTTATATAGGGTAATACATAGTGGATGACAGCTAAGCTCCCCTTTATTTTCGGGAATGTCTCGCGAAGTGTCGCAGATGCACAAACATTCACTCGCGACACTTCTTAACCCTCGCTGGTCTCACGTCTTCTTTTATGTTTTACTGTCGTTATTCATTGCGTCGTTTATTTTAGCTCCTGCGACTCCTTCGCGATGATGTCGTTTATTAATCCCGCGAACCTTGTTTGTTGCGATATTATGATCCTACATCTTGCCTCTTTTTCCTTGAATATTGCTTGACAAGCGATCTTTAAGGAAAAATCTATTGTGGTAACGATCTTTGATTTTTGTTGATGAAGGAACGAGCAAAAGAATACTTCCCTTGAAAAGTACGTACTTGCCTCTATTCTTTTGCAAAGTTCCGAAGCTTCTTTGAGATATATACAAAGTATCGTCTCCTCTCTCTCCTCATATTTCTCCTGCGAAGGGAAGAGTATCATGAGATTTTACA
>JAJJWW010006627.1:0-57545 GCA_023531295.1 Papaver armeniacum | reverse complement strand
GTTTCTAGCCGTTCACCCCAAATGTTAAAAAAGCATCCTTGTTTTCTTCCGTATATGCACACCGGACTGGATGACTTCCGTTGCTTTATGAGGAGGGGTAAGTAATGGTGGCGCCACGAAATGAAGTTGCAAATTCTCTTTCACTTATGCACCAGTCATGATTCTCATGAGTAAGAAAGTCAATGATCTGGTTTCAAAAGGATTGTTTGACCAGATAGTCAAATTCTTCAGAACTTTCCAACTCCATTTTCCTAGAAATCTCGGGTTCCATGAAGACAATTATTCTCCACTTCTTCCTTCCATTTTCAAAGCATGCTCTGTTTCCCCAACCCAATTCCGTCCTATCGGAATTCAATTCCACGCCGTTTCAATCAAAACTGGTTCCGACTTGGAATCGATTACATCCAATTCACTCCTTTCTATGTATGGAAAGTTTGGTCAGATTGCATATGCCCGTAAAGTGTTTGATACAATGCCTGTAAGAGACATCATCACTTGGAATTCCATGATCAACTCTTATATCCAGCAAGGATATTTTGTGGAAGCAATAGAGAAGTTCAAGGACATGTATTTGTTGGCTCACGAACCTAAGAAGCCTGAGTTGATAGCTAGTGTTCTGTCAGTGTGTGGCAAGACTGGGGAGGTGGGGTTAGGGAGACAGATTCATGCACGCATTGTCTGCGATGGAATAATGATCAGTTCACCATCTTCTGTTTTTGTATCGACGGCTCTTCTGGATATGTATTCTAGATGTTTTGATGTGTTTACAGCTTTACAAGTATTCAATCAAATGATTGAAAGGAATGAAGTGTCTTGGACAGCTATGATATCCGGGTGTGTTACAAATGAAAATTTTAGTAAGTCACTTGAGCTATTTCGAACAATGCAGATTACAGAAGGTATTGAACCCAACAGAGTTACGCTTATTGAAGTGTTACCTGCTTGTGCATATTTCAGTGAGGTGAAGCTGGGGAAACAGATACATGGGTATGCGATTCGTCATGGCTTTGATTCAGAATCTCGTTTCAAAACTGCTCTACTAGATATGTACTGCAAATGTGGAGCAGCAACAGTTAGCCATGCTTCGCTTGTTTTCGAGAGATCAGCACAGAAGGATGTTGTTATTTGGAGTTCAATGATCAGATGTTATTCACAAATGGGAGATACAGGAAGAGCTATGAAGCTTTTCCAACAAATGAGGATGGCAGGAACCAGACCAAACTCCGTGACTTTGCTTGCAATTATCGACGCATGCACTTCTTTATTGTCCGTGAAGCATGCTGAAGTAGTCCATGGCTACATTGTAAAATCTGGATTGAGTTCGTATGTTTTTGTAGGGAATTCCCTCATTGATATGTATGCAAAATGTGGACATGTAGAGGCTTCTCGCAAGATTTTCAATCATGGGATCCCTACAAGGGATTACATATCTTGGAGTGCCATCATCCATGGTTATGCTCTCAATGGGAATGGCAGAGAAGCTCTGAGGCTATTCCGCGAAATGCAAAAGAGAGAGATTGAGATAGATGGAATAACGTTCCTTTCCGCTCTATCAGCTTGTAACCATTCCGGACTCATTGAAGAGGGTCAAGAGCTCTTCAACAGCGTGATCCAAAATAAGAGCATAAGTGTGACAGTAGTGCATTACGCATGCTATATTGATATTCTTGGTCGCTCTGGCAAGCTTGAAGAAGCCTGCCAAGTTTTAAGTAACATGCCCATGGAACCCAGCGCGGCAATTTTGAGCTCTTTGGTATCATCTTGTAAGGTCCATGGTAGACTCAAAATGGCAGAAGTTCTAGCAAAGTGGCTTATTGATTTGGAGCCTCAGAATGCAGCAAACTATACCTTACACTCAATGGTTTCTGCAGAAATGAATAACTGGCTCGGAGTTGAAGAAATAAGGAGAGGTATGAGAAACAAAGGACTAATAAAGTCCTCTGGGTACAGTTGGATCGAACCTGATTGCGGAGCTAAACAAGGAGCAAGTAGCTTCTAGCTCGTTATCTCTTTCTGCAAGTAATTCTTTGTGAGTATTCAATTTGACCCACTCTAATCATTCTCATACCAATGAGTATCTTGCATACCACTGAAGTAACTAATGAAACTTATCTTGATGCTAAGAGCTCTAATAAATTATTCTAAGAAACATAGAAGGAACAAAAAGCTTATAGTTCATTCTAGTTATCTGACAGTTTTAGAATGATCCTTGCTCCAAGTAACTTGTTGACATACTATGGAACTTGTGTTGCCAATTAGCATCATTTGCTTCAGATAGAACCCTATTTATTTCTTGTCATCTTTCGGAAATCATAGCAGTAATTACATATTTGGCCTCTCTCAATTAACTGTTTCGCTTCGTAGTTATGCAAATTTCTTGTAAGAGAAAGAAAGAATACTAATTTGTGGCTTCACTTGAAATGTAACACACGTCGATTCAGGTAAGATATAAACTTCCCATCTGTCACAACTGAAAAGTAGCGATCGGATGTGTCGATGAATCCAGGTTTTCATCTAACAATAATGGGGAATCTGAAAGATAAACTCCAAGCCACTTTTTATACCCAAGCATTTGATATCTTATCAACAGTTTCATGCATTAGCTATTTTCAGACTGGATTAGGACAAACTAGTTAACTTAGTTAGACACACTTAGTGACTTCTGTCAACAGCACTCGAACCCCTTCTGACACGTTAGTGATTCTGGAGATTCCTGTCCTGTCACCTAAAGAGGATCACCGCAGAATATCCCACCAAGTGTAACATAAACGACTAATTCTACACTTATGGTACAAAATTTTAATTCTAAACTTAAACATAGAGGTTATATACTTATTCCATATGATTTACAATGAACAACATATTTATTAAATATAGATTCATCTATCTAAATGTCACATATATCTTTCCATAAAACTTTTTCCCCCAACTGTACATCTTTGAATTATGAATCTCTACTTAATATGTCCCATATCAGGTCTGGCTCAATCATTATTGGCTCTTCTAACAAGAATTTTTCTAGCGAAAAGGTAAACATATCAGGTTCCGTCACGCCAATTCCCAAATGGGATTCTTCAACAGCTTCTGCTGTGCTTCTTGTTTTACCCGCCGTAATTGGTATCTTCAGGTCATTCTCCAGTTCTGGCTCTGCTGAGCTTGTGGTATTTGTTAAAGATGATGTTGAGCAAGGGACTGTCGAAGAGTTTGGTGATGCGAACCTTGTGGCAACTGCTTTAATGTCATTTTTCGAGTAGGAGATCGATGGGCCGTCAGGAATTTCAGGTCGCTTCTCATCAGGAAAATTAAACTTCCCTTGTGAACCTCGAAGACAGTAGAGTGCTGCATCATAAGCACGGGCAGCTTTCTCTGGAGTATCAAAGGAGCCTAACCAGATACGAGATCGACTCTGGGGGACCCTTATTTCTGATACCCATCGACCCCATTTTCTCATCCTCACACCCTTGAAAGGTCCTTTGGTTTTTCTCTTTCGGGTAACAACTGTTGCAGTACTCTTGTCAGATGTGGGAACCATCTTAATCCAATGTCTAATTCACAGAGTAACAGAGAAAACAAGGAAAACAGATTAGGACTTGATGGTAAAATAGAAAAGAGGGTGGAAGCTTTGGAGGGGAAACTGATGAAAGGGAAGATACAACTCTAGGGGTATTTAATGGCAAATGAGGGAGAGTTTATTTGCTGTGAATGGATAAGCAATGTACCTCAGGTGAAAAGGGATTTGCACGTGTAGACGACTTGAGGATGGCACTTGATACTGTCAACAGCACGTGGCACAGTAGATCGAGTTGTCGTTTACTGCGTCGTATCCAACAGAAATCAATGTAATGTATATCATCATCTAGACTTTCCTGGCTCACTATCCGGTAACACGGAGCAATGAATAGCAAGCCACGAATCAGCAGTTACTTTTGCCGCTTGTACATTTTCTCCAGAGACACAAACTGATATCTTAATGAGGATTATCATTTCTGCAAATCTATTATTGTCAATCTTATACCTTTTACGGAAAAACATCTGCAGAAGAGAATATTTGCTTTAAATTCATGCTTCACAGATTTGGAAGTACTTTTCCTTTTTCTTACAGTATACTGAATCACTGATAACAATTCTATTTTTTCCATCAACCAAATTAAGCAGTTTTTGCGAAAGTAGGTGTACTTGTGTAACAAATTTCTTTGAAAAGGCTAGCATTTCGTTGAAAGGGCTAGCATTCGGACGTGGTTAGCCCTCTTATAATAATTATTTTTTTGCCACTGAAAGTTTAATAGACCTGTTCTAGCTTGTGCAGCTTCTTGGTTTGCTTAATTTCCATTAGTCAGGAGTTGTTCACATATAAACTGACTACTCCAGTCCTGTTAAATTTTGATTTTCCAAGTGTAGATGTGTGATTGCTTTAAGATCATCTGTTCATTCACATAACTGCAGGTTTCGGTTATAAAAATGGATTACATAAGAATCACAACTAGTACTCATAGGGAGGTTCACTACTTGAAAAAAAATAAATGAAGAAGAAGTTGTTTCAACACATAAGATTGAGTGCCTAGTGGAACATTCCGTACTTTGTTCAAGTTTTCAGCAAGCTCAAAATATGGGAAATATATTTGATGGGGGCTGATGGGGGACAAATCATGTCTTGACACGTGTCTTTACTATAAATTGATTCCATCAAATTTTGTTTCCAAATATTAGCGATACCTATTAGTGGGCTTAATCAGTACCTCGGTCCTAGACAGTTCCGTGCTGTGCTCTGTTATAGACTTGGTATCCCTTTGTTTGTTGAGAATGGATTATGCTCAAGCTGTAGCCGACCTATGGACATCTACGGGGACCATGCGCTTCATTGTGCCAAGGATATTGGGAGCAAGTTTCGACATGATCTTGTCCGTGATGTTGTGTTTGACATTTGTTACAAAGCTAGCGTACCTGTGCGTAAAGAAGTATCTCTTGGCATTCAGTCAGATGATGACATAGACTTGAGGCCAGCGGATATTCTCGTTCTCAATTGGGAAAATGGTCGGGATGTTTGTATGGATGTCACTGGTGTCTCGCCTTTCACTGGCAATGGTGTTCGCTCCTTTGTCCCAGGGAAGGCTATTTCTAATGCAGTGTCCAGAAAGCGCACTAAATATTTGGACAAATGTACTTCTTTGGGTTATGGGCTGGGTGTTTTAGCTTTCTCCACTCTAGGGGAGCTTGGTGATGACACCTTGTGCTTTTTCAAACGGTTGAAAAACTGTCTAGTTAGTAATGACGCTAGTAGTGGTTTTGGTAGTTTTATTTTTCATAGATTAGGTGTTGCTATTCAAAGAGGTGTTGGAGCCCAGCTTGTTGCTAGGCTACCAACCAAAGGCTGCGCCTGATGTATTTCTATTATTATATTATTAATTTGATTTATTAATTCCAAATATATATAAAAAAAAGTGTATTTTTGGCGAAAATACTGGTTATTTTAATTGGTGGTATTTTATCCTTAATTAGTCCATGGGCTACATTTTGGGTCAAAAGGTTTAAGCACGAGTCAAAAATGGCAATGGGTTACTCACCAAGTAAAATTAGAAGGGTTATTTAACGGTTGGTACCCGGAAAATGTCCAACACCTAAGGATGGTACCTAATATATCAAATATTAAAGGTTGGTACCTTAATTTCACAGAGACTGTCAAGTCAAATGTTTGACTGAACAAAAAAATAATTAATTTTAATAACAAAATAATTATTTTTGAAAGCCCAAAAATAATCTTTGATCCAACGGTCCTAAAGAGGACTCTTAGATGAATCCCAAAGATTATATGTAAACTCATCTATCAAATTTATAGTGCCGCCGACACCATCAGCAACACCATCATTTCCGTTTCAGAGAGACATTAATATTAACCTTCTTTAGGCCTCTTCCTATGCACATGCCAAAACATGGTATTTGGCATATATGCACCCACTATGGGTATGCCAAAATGCCAAACTCATATGCCAATATGTTTTTCCTGGCATATAGGCATACACGACAGAGTTTCCAGCGAGCGATAGGGTCTCGGTCGCTCGATGGTCAAAGAATCGTTCGATGGTCATTCACTCGACAACGACAGTCAAGCTATCGCTCGATATTATGATAATCGCTGACCAAATCTTCATCTAACGGCTACAATTTCCCCCTCTATAAATACGATTTCAAACTCATATCAACTCACACCAAAAATTCTAAATCTCTCTAATTTTCTTAATTTCTCAATCTTTTTCAAATCTAAAACTATCACAACTCCTCTACAATTATATTTTCTTGTAAAATGGATTCACAAGCACAAACTCAAGGCAAAGGTAAGAAGAATCGAGTCCGTGGTGCAAAATACACCATGATAGAAAATGAATGTATTTGTCGTAATTATGTTTTTTTTACCCAAGATTGTATCGGTGGTGCACAACAACATGGTAACACCATGTGGGATAATATATTTCAAAAATATGAAGAACAAACCATGAACATCAATGGTCGTGATGCAAAAGGATTGTCAGAACACTTCATTGTAATCAACCGGGAAGTAGCCGCTTATGTTGCATTGATAATGCAAGCCAAGAGAAAAGGAAAGGACAGTGGTCAGACTGATGTTGATTTTGAAAGAGAGGTTCGTACAGATTGGCAACGAAAACATGGTAAACAGTTTGCTTTCGAAAGTTGTTATCATATTTTGAAGGGTTTGAACAAATTTAATCCCGATTACTTAGTAAATAATCAAATAGTACCTGAAAAGTCACCATATAATTCTTCTCCCTCAACACCAAATTCTTCACCATTTTCACAAGGTCCATCAAATTCTTCACCAGATACCCCTACAAGCTCAAATTCCAACGTAGTTTTCAATAATTATGTTGATGGTAATAATAAGGGAAAACTTCCAGGGAGGAATCGGGCAAAACGGCTAGAAAATTAGCTCAAGAAGGAGGGAGTTCCCGAGGATTTAACATGGCGGAGTTTATGGAACATCAAAAGACCGTCGAGAAGCAAAGATCAATTGAAAGGAAATTTCAAAACCGGAGAGTAAGAAAAGTCGTCTTTCTCAAGAAAAATTCCAGTTTGACTATGACAAGCATAGCATTCTTCAAGCTAACACCTCAATTATGAACGCCCAACAACCTGCATGTATGGCAAATCGAATTTGACAGATTCAAGCCAAGATTGAAAAGCAAGCTGGATTTACTAACAACCGTGATGAAGAAGATGATGATGATGGAACTGATGATGAGTTTGATGAAATAATTCCTCTAAATGATTAATGTACTAGTTTAGTACTAGTTTAATGTAGCAGTTTAAGTTTTAATTTGATATGTTGTTATGCATTCCAATTAATATTATTTTGAAATGAAATGTTGAAGCTTATTAATTAGAAAAATAACATAAAATCATCTTCCATGCTCTGCCCAAAGATTCAATCTCAGATCATCTCTTAACTGGTCATACAAATTACGGTTCTGAATGTAGTTAGTCATTTGACCATAATTCCTTGCAGGGAGGCCTCTTTCAGGTCGAATCTCCGGCCTCAAATCTTCATCATCATAGTTAATCCAATCCGAATCACGCCTGGTTTCCTGAATTACCATGTTATGAAGAATTATGCAAGTGAGCATAGTCTTGTGCATTTCACGAGGACTCAACCCACAATATTGGCCACAAATGATAGTGAACTTCCTCTTCAAAATTCCAAAAGCGCGTTCCACATCCTTCCTCAGTGCCATTTGGGCATCGTTAAAATATCGGTATGAACGGCCCAATGCACCAGCAGGAGGCTGACGGTAGCATTGAACTAAGGTGGACCATTTTGGGTAGATACCATCCGCAAGATAATAGCCATGAGTGTACTGATGGCCGTTGATCATGAAACGGACACATGGAGAAATTCCATACTTCGAATCTTCAAACAGAGGCGACTTGTGCAAAACATTAATATCATTTTGTGAACCCTAAGACCAAAAAAGCGTGCCATATCCAACAATCGTAAGAAGCAAAGCGGCTTCTAGGATAACTGTTGGTTTTGGATAATGACCTTTATATTGACCATCCCAATAAACAGGCATCCATGCCATACCCAATGCATACAATCGAGACTACCTAGCATTCCCTGGGAATCCCCTTTCCTCATTCTCCCTTAATATTTGTCTAACATCTTCGTCGGTTGGTTTTCGTAAATATGTTGGACCAAAATGATTAATCATTACTTCACGTAACAATGAAAGGTAAGTGTAAGAAGTTGTTTTACCCATACGAAGGTACTCATCATTCGCATCCGATGGAGTGCCATAACCTAGAATCCTTAAAGCCGAAGTAACTTTTTGTTCGGGACTATGACCTATAATATTCGAAGTGCATCAAACCGATAATTGAATTGAGGTTCCACTCGACAAAGCTCTTCAATAATCTTTTTCACCGGATGACGAGGCATGCGGAATCGACCTTGAAAATCTCGATCGAATACACACAATTGGGAAGAAAATAATCGTGCATGAGCTTCGATGGTAAAATTCCCTCCCTCGATACGTATATCTTCTTGATAATACTTCTTTGGGCTCTAGAACTCTTGGTATTTGACCCGTATGTACAAGCATCAAAGTTTCGAGTTAGTTTCTCATCTTGACTTCCTCTTCGTCAATTTCTTGCAACCTCATACGATAACTTTCTTGTCAGTAACACGAACCTATTCATAATAATATCCCTTTCTTCATTGGATCTCGACATTGTGAAGCTTAAAATTGAGAATAAAGGAGTAATATCTTTAGAAGCAGGTGTGAGTTTTCTGTCGAGGTAAAATGGCGTATATATAGGAACCATATGGGGAACTAGCCGTTGCAGAATAACTACTTGGCGATAACAATTGTATCGCCAACGTTATTATTTTTATCGAGCGATATTGACAATATCGACAGCGATAAAGACTTTATCGCTGTCGATATTATGATTATCGCTCGCTAGGGATTCGATCGCTCAGCGGTTTCCCCATAGTGGCGCAAATGGTTTGGCATGCCACCTGGCATGCCAAACACCATTTTTTTGGCATGTGCATAGGAAGAGGCCTTATAAAGTACGATTAAATGGATAAGTTGTTTAGGAACATGTAGTACCTTGTTAAAATAAATCGGCCTTGTTATGAATCAAGATGGAACGATTAGAACTGATGTAATAGTCCTTGGATAAATGGAACATCAAGTGACTTGTAGAAGCATTATACCAAACACTTGCCAGCAATATGTCTTCAACATTTTCAAAACAACTTAGTTGGGAATTTGATCAAACACACAGTGTATATGAATTAATATTGATATCCATGATAAGAACGACAGAAGCCAACATCCCATTTCAATCATATCAGCTAAAACCAAAGAACCCATTTACGGAAACTTCATTCTCTTCTTTACTGAGATTGGTCTTCTCTCTATCCGGTCCTCAAATACTGATTATCCCCCAATACAACAATTTCTAAAAATAATTGTTGTAGTTAAGTTTTATAGAGTCTTCAAACCAGGGGGTGGAGTTCCATCATATTTATCAACTTCCTTTTCGTCTTCATCCCTAGCTACAACAATTTCAGAAATTCATTTGAATGGGTTTTTTATTTTTACTTTTTTATTGAAGATTATAGAAATGAATTGGGTGTTGATGTTGTTGGTGGTGGTGTGGCTGCTGCTGCTCTTTATGATGGTGAAGTTATTGTTTTCTAGTTGGGTTAATATGATTTTAGGATTAGGATTTTGTCGAGGAAGAAGAAGATTTTGGGTTTTATTACTGGGGTTCATTTAGAGAGAAAGTAAACAAACAACGAAATCTGTTTGTTATTTGTGAATATTTAATTCCAAGTCTAGTGAAGTGTGAGCAGCGGCGGTGGCGGTCGGAGCAGAGGATTGCTGTGGAAGATGAAGAAATTAAAACTTTTGCTAATATAAGTTTGCTGGGATAAATTTGTAAATCCAAAAACGTTTTTATCAAAAATCACAAAAAATACTACTAAATAACTGGATCAAACTGGGATTTTGACGGTCAACGTCCGGTCTAGGTACCAACCCTTAATATTTGATATATTGGGTACCATCCCTAGGTATTGGACATTTGTCGGGTACCAACCGTTAAATAACCCAAATTAGAATGATTTTTTTGGGGACCATGGATATTTTGGGGACCATGGTTTTATTTTTGGTAGGACATTTAGAAGTAAACCAAAGCCACCCCTTATCCAAACATTTTTTTAATACCAAAATTACCCTTTATTTTAATGTAATTATTTATTTATTTTAATTAAATTTTTTTTTTCATTTTTTTTTAAATGCCTTTATTAAGAACGCGATTAGGGGATACTTATATTAATTGGGGGATATAGGAAAAAGACAAAAACAAGATTTAAATAGTAAATCAAGGTCACCCCATATCCATGTATTTTCACTAATTCCTAATCTACCCCTCATTAATCAGGTTTAGTGGTTAATAATAATTAGTTATGCTAATTGATTAGTTTGAAAATGATTTATAGAAATCTTTATCATTTTGGAGAGATTAAAAGTATGAATGTTGGGTTCAAATTTTTTGGTTGAGATGAGTGACCATAGTGACCAAAGAGTTGTCTTTGAGTCTTCACGTTAGCAACAAATATGTCTTTTATGTTGAATCTTCTCCAGATGTAACTTTGGATTCACCATGGCTGCACCTGCAAAACATCCTGCCGGCATTGATATAACTATGAATACCATGCCGGAACAACCTAAAACGGCATGGTATTCATAGTGATATCAATGCCGGCACACCATATTCTCATGTACCATGGAATATTCAACCAACACAGTGTGCCGACGTTGGGGGTCCAGGGGGCAGCGCCCCCTAGCAGAGTGCGAGACAGCGTCTCGTAGAAATTTTTTCTGGTTTTGAAATTCAAAACCTATTCAGTTTGAAATTTTCAGGTTTTAATCATCCCACTTTGCAAACATGATCGGTTAATTCTCGAGCATGCATTAGTCTTGCTAATGGCATAGTATGTTGCTTAAATTCCTTTGCCGGCACATGATGTAAAGTATCCAGAAAGTTGTTTTTTTTTCACTTGACTACCGGCATTGATATATTTCTATAGAGCATGCTGCATGCCGGCATTTAGTTACGGCATTGAATGTTAGTTACCAAGAATGCCGGCACCATTTTCCGGCATGGTCTTCATCAATTCCGGCATAGTCTTCATCACTTCTGGCGATGTCAAAAAATTATTTCCGACATGGTCTTCATCATTACCGGCATGGTCTTCATCACTTCCGGCATGGTCCTCATCACTACCGGCATGGTCTTCATCACTTCTGGCATGGTCTTCATCAAGACTTCGGCATGGTCTTCATCACTACCGGCATGGTCTTCATCACTTCTGACATGGTCTTCATCAATACCGGCATGGTCTTTATCGCTTCCGAATGATAAAAAAAAAAATCGTTTTCAAAGTGAGGAGCCGGCAGAGAAGGAGAAGAAAATTGAAAGGGAATGGGGAAAATTTAGAATTTGAAAGAGAGTGGGGAAAATTGTAATTTGAAAGGGAGTGGGGAAATGGGGGATATGATTTTGTTTTTTGATTTTTATTTTGGGGGAAAGGTATTTTAGTATTTTCGCCCCCCAAAAACACCCCTTAGCAGACACTATTAGTTGGGGGAAGTAATTTATATCCCCCATCGCGCGTTCTTTATTAATCATCATCAACATAAAGGAGTTTACAAACATTGAATGGAAGCCTGGCAACAAGCTGGGCTCCAATCCCTTTTTATTTGTCCAGTCATGATGAGAATGTTATTGGACATATAAACATTTTTATTATATATATTTTCTTAAAAAAATATTTTTTTCTTTTCTTTTATTAGGTTTGAGTATTAATCATCAAAATAGGTTTGAGTATTAATCATCAAAATTGAGTAGTAAATGTCCCACGTTACTCTTGCTTCGTTTTTTATTGAAAAAATTGAGTAGTAGTCATCAAAATAGGGTGAAGATGGAAATTACAGTAGCAAGTTCGGTTAGTAGAAATTTTAAAAAAATCTAGTTTGGTAACCGAACTTTCTGAATATGAAGAACACTTAGGGCGAGTTTGGAAACCTGGATAACCCAACCTAGGTTGGGTTATCCTTCAAAAAACGGTTATTTTAGTTCGGTTAGTTCGCAAAAAAAAATAACCAAAAGCAGAGTTCGGTTAGTTCACAACAAAATAACCAAAAGCAGAGTTCGGCTAATACAATTTATTTATTTTTGTATAGAATACCAAAAGCAGAGTTCGGTTAGTTCACAAAAAAAAATCCTTAACCGAACTCTTCTTTGTAAACCCATATGTTTAGTTCCGTTAGTTCGCAAAAAAAAATCCTTAACCGAACCATTCTTTGTTTAGTTCGGTTAGCTCGCAATTTTTTTCCCCTAACCGAACTTTTTTGTTCATGTAGTTCGACTACTTTTTATTTATTTTCTCCTAGCCGAACCAAACACAAAAAAATAATATTAATAATAATAAAAAAAAAATTAAACAATTTTTTTAAAAAATAATAATTTTCTTTTTAGAAAAAGTTGAAAAAATTAAATAAAAATATATTTATTTATTTAATTAAAGGGTAACTAAGTCATTTTACAACTTTAGGACACCCCATATAACTATGGGGTAGATGGGCTAAGTAAACCATGGTCCCAAAAAATCGTTCCAAAATTAGATCATCATAGATTTTAGGTTACGAGATTTTTTTTTTTTTAATCATGTGATATTTTTTTAGGGCTGAGTATACTTTGGCAACGAGGCCTATATTGGGTCTTTATAACAATTTTAAAATCATGAGTAGATTTTGGATCAGCATAAAAATTTTGGTACACAAATTTGAGTTTTTATCGTGATGCAGTTGTTGAGTAGCATGAATTAGGTTGATCTTGTATCACCGTGTAAATTTTAGGTCACAAGGTTGATTTTGGAACACAACGAAGATTTTACAAAGCGGAGTTAATATTATAGAGTCCATCAAGTAAATGTCTGGGGTCAGAAAGGAAAACTTTAGGGAGCTAACGCGGCAGTGCCAGATTGTAATCTATGAAGATCTTAGTTTTCATGAAATTGTTGGGGTCACTGTTGAGATCACATGACCAATTTAATGTTGTATGGGAGAGTTTGGTCACAATACAACTTTTGAACTCTCTGTAGAAGTTAGTTAACAGAGCGGATTTTGGGGGCATATTTTGTATGGAACTCGTTTGGGTCACTAGAAATATTTTGGATCAGGTGTTAGATTTACCTTACATAGGTAGATCCAGGGCAGAGGCGGAGGCAGCTTTAAGCATGGGTCTTCAGTTTCGCACTTAGCCCAGCCGGCTCCCTAGCTTAGTTTTTGAATCTTGGAAAAATAGACCTTCAATTCCATTTTATTTCTTGTTTGCCTGTAGTAACCCACTTTTACTACTTTTGTCCACCCATGCTTACATTCCTAACTCTTCCCTTAATCCTGGAATATGAGGCCATTACCACGTTTTACATGTGAAGGAAACAAGTGGAGAACTTGGGTGAGGTATGTCAAATCAACTCAACAATTATCCGGCTACTTTGTTCCAATTGATTAAACACGATACTGTGACCCCACTAACTAACACACTATAGTACGACACGACCAACTAGACCAACTAAATATTGAGACAGTTTTTTATGACCCCAATAACTAAATATGTTCCCGACTATTTTAGACAGGACCAACTAACACACTAATTTTAATATGGGCACTACATCCGCCTTTAAATTTTGTCCACCGTCGGGGCCATAGGCCCCGGCCCTATCCGGATACTATGATCCAACTAATTAAACACGCTGCTGTGACCCGACTAACTAAATATGCTCCCGATTATTGTAGATATGACCAACTAACACACTAATTTTAATATGGGCACTACATCTGCCTTTAAATTTTGTCCACCGCCGGGGCCGTAGGCCCCGGCCCTATCCGGCTACTATGATTCAAATAATTAAACACGCTATTGTGACCCGACTAACTAAATATGCTCCCGACTATTATAAATAGGACCAACTAACACACTAATTTTAATATGGGCACTAAATCTGCCTTTACGGCCCCGACCCTATCCGGCTACTATGATTCAAATAATTAAACACGCTACTGTGACCCGACTAACTAAATATGCTCCCGACTATTTTAGACAGGACCAACTAACACACTAATTTTAATATGGGCACTACATCCGCCTTTAAATTTTGTCCACCGCCGGGGCCATAGGCCCCAACCCTATCCGGATACTATGATCCAACTAATTAAACACGCTACTGTGACCCGACTAACTAAAAATGCTCCCGATTATTATAGATATGACCAACTAACACACTAATTTTAATATGGGCACTACATCTGCCTTTAAATTTTGTCCACCGCCGGGGCCATAGGCCCCGGCCCTATCCGGCTACTATGATTCAAATAATTAAACACGCTGTTGTGACTCGACTAACTAAATATGCTCCCGACTATTATAGACAGGACCAACTAACACACTAAATTTTAATGTGGGCACTATATCTAGCATTAATTTTGTCCACCGCCAGGGCGGTAGGCCCCGGCCCTATCCGTCTACTATGATCCAACTAATTAAACACGCTGCTGTGACCCGACTAACTAACACACTATAATATGATACAACCAACCATATATGTGGGCACTATATCTTCCTTTAAATTTTCTCCACGGCCGGAGACGTAGGCCCGGACTTATCCGATTACAATGATCCAACTAATTAAACACGCTACTGTGACCTGACAAACTAACACACTATAATATGACACGACAAACTAAATATTGGGACCATGCTACTATGACCCGGCTAACTAAATATGCTCCCGATTATTATAGACATGACCAACTAACACACTACATTTGCCTTTAAGTTTTCGTCACGGCCGGGGCCGTAGGCTACTCTGATCTAACTAATTAAACACGCTACTGTGACCCGACTAACTAGCACGCTATAATATGACACGACCAACTAAATATTGGGACCTTTATGCTATAAACCGACTAACTAAATAAGCTCCCGACTCTTCAAACAAATTTCAACACCAAAAAAGGTTGAGACAAGGAAATTGCATGTCTCCTTTTTTATTCATATTAGCGGATGAACTTCTCACCAAATTACTAAAGAAAGCAGGACAACTGAACATGCAGTGTATCATGTCTGTAATTTATAAATGACATACTAATATACTTAGATGTAAAGAAAGAAGTGGCAGAGAATCTAGTCGTAGTATTATAATTCTATGAAACCATAACTGGATTAAAAGTATATCTGGAGAAAAACACGATGGTCAATGTTGGAGATGACAGTATAAGATACAAGACAACCAAGTTAACAATCTTCCCCATTAAATACCTAGGAATGCCATTAGGAAGCACATGTAAGCAAACTACTATTCAGGAAAGCAATATAGAAGAATTCAAGAGGAAACTGGCAATGTGGAAAATAAGGTTCTTGTCAATAGAAGTAAAATTCCATCTAATCAATAGTGCTCTGATAAGTTTACCCATATTCTACATGTCTATAATTCCAATGCCAAGATCAGTGGAGAAGCAATTAATAAGAATTGTGAAAGACTTCATATGAGGCTCTACACCCTAAAAGATAAAGTAAATAGGGCTGCTTGGAACATGTTAAACAAACTACATGAATATGAAGGAATTGGCATTAGAAGTCTAAGAGCATCAAACAAGGCACTCCGCTTCAAATAGAGATGAAGATACTCTACTGAGAAAGAGCCAATGTGGAGAAGGTCATTCAGTTAAAAAATAAAACAAATTAAGAAGATTTGTGGCTAAAACAATATCAACTTCCATATGGAAATAACTTCTGGAGGAGAATTCAAAATGACAAAAGGCGTATTTCAAATGATATCTTCTACCAACAGTTTCATAGGTAAGGAAGTAAAATTCTGGAAAGACAAATTGATTGAGAAGCATCCCTCTGTGAGGCTCACAAGAATACTTTTAAAGCTGCGTACAAAAAGCATGCCAAAACAGCTGATCTCATCCAACAATATAGATGCACATTACAGCTGAAGCATCAACCCCTATAGAAAAAAAGAAGGGAACACTCTCATTTACTTCACCTGCTAGGAGATCTTCCAAACCTTGGCAACGGAATACGCTATAAAAGATGGTTTTTAATGGCTTATGAACATTCTGAAGATGTGAATGCTAGAAGCTTCATCTATGTTTGGAAAAAGGAAATCCCTAGGAAAGTGCATCTAGCTATTCACATAGTTTGTTGTGCATAATGCACTGCCCATCGTGGAAAACTTACTTGAAAAGACGAGGGTACCCAAATCCATCACAATCTTTTATTTATCAACATATAAGTCCTTTACCAAATGTGATCTTCTATGGACTGAGTTGAGACAATACAACAAATTCGGTTCACATTTCGTGTGATCGTCTACGGATACGAGATTGAGACAATACAACAACGAGATCACTTGTGTGATTGACTATAGATACAAGATCGATACGATACGACAACAAAGTGTGTGCACTTGATAATATGTTCGGTAATAACGGAAACTCTATAGAATCAATATCAAGTGTATTAACGTACGTGTGTAATTTACTTCATTATAATAACAATTATAATGCGGAAAACAAAGCAAATGACACATGAAGATTTTGTTGACGTGGAAACCGCAAATGCAGAAAAACCCCGGGACCTTGTCCAGTTTTGAATACTCTCAGAATTAAGACGATATACAAAATCTAATACCAACTTCGTATAGTTGAGACCAAGCAGACTACCCCTAGATACTTAGTTTCGTCAGTATCCATGCGCCTTCGACTTCTAGAGTCACGCACGTGAATAGAAAGTCCTTTGGATCATATTCCAAACAGCAAAGGAAGTATATGTTTGGTAACCACTCTAATCAATCTTGCTAGAAGATATGTCAGTTGTTGACAAAGGCTCTTATGTTTAATCTAATAAAATCCTTTGTCTAGTTAGATCAATCTATCATTTGATTACCCAAATAATCAAACTATAGATTCGCAATCAATCAATATAGATCTCAAAGAGAAATGTTAAGTGCATATTTTGCATATATTTTGTGTCGAATCCATGCTAGTATTTGCTATATTTTCTTGCAAATTATTGTATATTACGTTTGTTTTCTCTTATTTGTGTTTTGCTAGGTGAATCATCCAAAAGAAGTGAATTGGCACTTAATTGTGCAATAAAAGAAGTTAGCCGAAAGCGGAGAAGGACCAAAGACCAAGTGGAACTCATTCAAACTTAGGAGTGCATGCTATCATCTCGAAGAGGACGAAAATACAAAGCCAACGACAAAAGAATGGAGTCGTTCCGACGTCGTATGAAGATTTTATGGGCATTTGAAGCAAGCAAAGTTGTGCGCACAGAATTTATAAGGGGTAGCCAATCTGTAAGGGGCTGCTAAGATTCAAAAGCTACTAAAGGCACTTGGGTAATCTACTACGGGCTGCCACCTTCTTCCTCCTTACCAAAGTACGTAACATGCAGCATGGAGATGATTCGAAGAGTAATGGGTGTGTTGTTTCATGGTCGGCGATGAATTATCGATGGGCAGGGAAGCTAATGGTGCAGAGATACTACAGATGAGACCATCGATGGAGCTGAGTTGCTTCTGCCATCGGTGTTGAATATTAATGGAGTCTGTAATGGTGTTGGTTTTGGTATTCACGAACTGGCGTTTGGTTTTGGTGGCTATAGATCCTTGCTTCCATCGGTGATCATGATGGACTCGGTTCTGCTGAGAAGACCGAGGGAGAAGCTACGGTTTGTAGTGTTGTGGATAGCGATGGAAGGAGAAGCTCGAGTTGAGAGATGTTGTGCTGTCGATAATGAGTTGAAGCTTGGCAATGAATAGAAGCCGTGTTCATTGACGGATTAGAACTCGAGTTCGACTGGCAGGAAGTTGATCGTTGTAGATGAATGATGAGACTCGAGGGAGATAACATGGAAGTCTGCGGTGTTGCTCATGAAGCTGGTAATGGAGAACGATGCTGGAAGTGATAGAGACGACGGACAGAGTTTGGCAGCGTGTATGATGGGCAGTGTCGAGCTCGAGGAAACAAGATGTTGTGGTATTCTCGAGAGAGTAAGGACGAGCAGATGGGTTTATGGTGTTGTTTCTGCCATTTATTGGCAGAGAATGACGATGCTCGTTGATCTATGCATGGAAGTTTGCTGCCATTGTAGTTTCTCAGTGGTGTGTGTTCGATGCTAGTGAACAGGTCATGGAGGAGTTTAGAACTAAAAATAGATAAAGAGAGCTATGGAGTCGATTCTAAGCTACTGCCATCGATGGAGTAGAACTCGAGAGGAGTTGCGGAGTGGTTTCTCACCGTATGCAAACACAGGGCAGCTTACGGTGGAGTTTTACGATCGTAGTGAAAGTCAGGTGAAGGTACGGTATGAACTTTCAAACCGAATGCAAACACAGGGAAGGTTACGGATGGGAAATTCCACCGTAACAAAACACAGGGGAATTCCGTGAGAACTAATAGGATTTACCCTGTCAGTTCCATGGAACTGACAGGCCATGTAACAGCTGAAAGAATGAAATGGGCTGGACCTTATACGCAACCCATTAGCTGTTTATGGGATTTCTTCCATGCCACCTGCCTTGGACGTGAGTGTATTTGGAATTTTGGCGAGTTTTGGCAACCATTCGACCGGGATTTTGGCGCACGGGTACGACAACAACTTGGATACCTATTTAAGAGAACTTCTAATATTTTTGGAGATAACACATAATCTTTTATCAAGTTTTGGAGAGGAGAACTCAAGAGAAGAAAAGCTAGGGTTTTGGAGCGATTCATCACCGTAACTATTTCTTTACCATTTTTTCATATGAAACTCATGGGTTTTGTTAGTACCATGAGTAGCTAAACTTCTTAGTGATTGGGGATGAATTCTAAGTTCTAAACATGATTTGAGTTATTATATAAATCTATTTTGAAGTTCTTCACATGATTATTGATTGTTTTTACTAATTAAAATATTTATGATTGATTGATAGATTGTTTAGGTGACCAACTGAATTAATTTGTTGATTAAATCAAATGCTAGTATTGAGTTAGGAGATAAGTAATAGTCGAATGATTCATACAAAGTAGAGAACACAAGACCTTGCAGAGGGATTCTGTGTAGTGATTGTGTGTATAAACAACATTAGAAAGTGGACCTTGAGCTAAGAGTCTAACTACTAGGATCAATCTATAATTCACAAAAGATAAAGCATTCGGACAAATTACACCTTGAGTGAGCTACTACTAGGTGGTTTCGAAGAATAGAATCTGGTATTGGAGAGCTTACGTACCCGATGATTTAAGGAATTTAGGGGATAGACTCGAGCTAGATGTTATTCCACGGTTGGTAATAATTTGTGATTAATTGTATTAATGGATGAATATAATAACTTGATGACGGTTTAGTAACGAAGAAGGATTCCCTGATCATATTTCTCTCCATTGCTTGCAACTTAATTATTTTCAATTGCTTTGTTATTTACTTTAAATCAAAAACAAACCCCCATTGTGACACTTTTTGACAACTAAATCTCCCTGCTCTTCGTGGGAACGAACTTGACTTCCATTATATTATTTTTAATTGAGTGGAAATAAGATATTAATTTGATTTCACCTACGACACGCATCAAGAAACTATAAAGCGATGTAGATCTCACGCAACTAATCAATCCAATCTATCAAAGATAAACCGATTCTATTTGGATCCCAGCCGATCAAGGTTTGTGCACTAAATCCACAAGATATGAAAACTAATAAGAATTCT
Source organism: Papaver armeniacum (assembly GCA_023531295.1). Lineage (NCBI taxonomy): Eukaryota > Viridiplantae > Streptophyta > Magnoliopsida > Ranunculales > Papaveraceae > Papaver > Papaver armeniacum. The sequence continues at coordinate 37,694 of JAJJWW010006627.1, read as the reverse complement.
TCTTCATCTTCAAATCTTCTGTTGCTTTCAATAACCTGCACAACACAACTTGAATCCTCTTGTGATCAATCACGCACATAACGGAGTATGTTAACAATGGATTATCACAAGGTGTCTTTAGATTCGAAGATGGTTCTAAAGATCCCGTCAATACTTTGATCTAGTTTGAGTGAGCCTTATATCAGAAGAGAAGGTTCTCAAGAATAAACAAACTAGGTACAATCAAAGTTTCAACAAGCGTTAGTCAATCAAATCAATAATCGAAAACTAATAACACTATAATTATCTAGTTTCCCACCAACGGTACTCATAGAGCTTCTTGATCCTACAGAAGTCTTTAAACGAGCGGTCGTAAGAGATTTCGCCTAATTAGGGTACTTTCCTCTCCGAATAGACGGCTCTACCAGAAAAAACAAGAAATGAAGTTTGTCTGGCTCTTAGGATAGTTTGCAAGAAATGCGAACTCAAGTATTTATAGACCAAGGTTTTTTGGACAACAAGGAAATTCCAAAACCGAAAATATCCTTAAGATATGCATTAAAGTTCCTAAATTCGATTTTCCTATTTCCAATTAATGTTAACCAATATTTCTGAAAACTCTCATGGAAAAGCTTTTATTATTAGTTTAGCACATTAACTAATAATATATTCCAGAGGATATGCTTTAATTGCTTGTAATTAAAACATATATGATGAAAATCATAATTAAATACTTTTTAATATTTCGGACCAGGGATCACCTTGAGTATCAAGGAATATCTTTGAACAATAAATAATAAGAGTTATGTACATGCTCAAATATGTCAACATATGGAAGTTTCTCATCTTGACAAACCCAAAACCCTAATTCACACACACCATGAAGAAATATGTGAACCATGGATATTGGTTTTGTACATGGAACATATTAAACCATCACTCCAATATATGTTGTGACCGATTATAACCTGATTCCCAATATAGGCTGAAAAGACGAGGGTACCCAAATACACCACAATCTTTAAAATATCCACCTATAAGTCGTCTTACCGAAAGTGATTGTCTATGGACAAAGTCGAGACAATACGACAAATAGGTATTCACACTTTGTGTGATTGTCTATGGATACGAGATCGACACAATACAACAATCAAAGTGTGATTACTTGATAATATGTTCGGACTTAACCAAACTCTATAGGATCACTATCAAGTAATACAGAGTTAACGTTTGTGTATTTTACTTCTAATTATAATAAACAATTATAATTGTGGAAATAGAAAAGTAAAAGACACAAAAATATTTTGTTAACGAGGACACCGCAAATGAAGAAAAACCCCACGACCAAGTCCATAATTGAATACTCTCAGAATTAAGCCGCTATACAAAATCCAAACCAACTTCGTATCGTTGAGACCAAGATACTAAACCTAGTTCACTTAGTTTTTTCAGTATCCATGAGCTTCTGCCATTCAATAAGTGCACGTACTGGAACAATTCCTTTGGATCGTATTATAAACAGTAAAGGAACAACACATCTGTTTGGTAACAACTCTATTGATTCTTTCCGGATAAAGATATCTCAAGTCATATGCAAAGGCTCTTCCGTTTAAACTAATAAACTCATTTCCCTGGTTAGATCAATCCAATCTCTATTACCTAAGTAATAAGATTCAGATTTGTAATAATCAAAATAGATCTCAAGAGAACTATTAGGTGTTACCGATCTCACGCAACTAATCAATCGAATAAATCTGAATATAGTTGGATCCCAGCCGATCAAGGTTTGTGCTACACAAAGATATGAGAAACCAATCAGAAATCTTCTTCGTCTTCAAATCTTCTTTAATCCTCAATTAAACCTGCACAACACCACTTGAATCTCTTGTGATTAATCACGTACAGAACAGAGTCTGTTAACAATGGATTATCACAAGATGTATTTATATCTGCATACAATTCTAAAGATCCCGTCGACACTTCGATCTAGTTTGAGTGAATCTTATATCAGAAGAGAAGATTCTAAAGAATAAACAAACTGTGTGCAATCAAAGTTCAACAACCGTTAGTCAATCAAATCAATCAAAAACTAATAAACTGCAATTATCTAGTTTCCCACCAACGATACTCGTAGAGCTTCTTGATCCCACAGAAGTCTTTAAACGAGCGGTCGTAAGAGATTTCGCCTAATTAGGGTACTTTCCTCTCCGGATAGACGGTTCTACCAGAAATAACAAAAATATGAAGTTTGTCTGGCTCTTAGGATAGTTTTCTAGAAATGCAAATTTAGGTATTTATAGACCAAGGATGTTTGGACACCAAGGAATTTCCAAAACCAAAATTATTCTCAATATATGCAATAAATGCCCGAATCGGTTTTCATAATTCCTGGAAATGCTTTGTCCAATATTTTCCGAAATCTCTCAATAGAAAATCTCCAATTAGTAAATGCACATTACTAGTTTTTATTCTCTAGAGATATGCATTTAATTGTTGGTAATTAAAGCATATAAAACTAACAACCTTAATTAAAAGATTCTTAATTTATTTCGGACCGGGATCCCCTTGAGTAATTAAGGAATATCTTTGAACAATAAAGGATTAGAGTTATTGTTCGCGTTCAAAGTATGTTGACATCTTTTCTTTGTAAATCCTCTTTCATATTTACAATCTTGGAATCGATTATACCACACTTCCGAACAACTTTAGAATTAGTTCATCTGTATTCCAAGAAAAACTATGTGATTGATCAAATATCAAATCACAATCATGGGTTCCATCGGTTCTACCAATCACCAGGATCGGTTATACCTTCATATGGATTACTTGTGATTGGACACACAAGTTACCAGGACAGGTTACATCAGTTACCAGGATCGGTTGCTTCAATTACCAGGACCGCTTACCATATACTCATGGTATTGCTTGTGATCGGTTACACAAGTCACTAGGATCGGTTACACCAATTACTAGGACCGGTTACATCAATTAAAAGGATCGATTACACAACTATTTTGTGATCGGTCATACCAATTACTAGGATCGGTCACACCAATTACAAATATCGATCATACCATCTCAGATGATTACTTAGGATCGGTTACACTAATTAAACAAAACTAGTCATACCAAATCATAAGTCAGGCATTATGATTAGTTATACCAAGATACATAACAAGTTATGATCGGTTCTACTAACTCACACATATTGGTAATCCAAAGATATGCAATGAATAACAATACCAATAAGCCTAGCGATTTCCCTTTCGATTCATAAAACAAGTTCATGAATGTACTTCCTTTAAAAAAAATGTAAACATTGTTTCTTAGGATGAAATCTTCACCTTTACCCATATACATAATCACAATAGCATTCATACGATTATGTCGATGTCATATCTATGAAGTTCAAAAGATAAGCGTTATACTTCATAGTTTAATTCCTTAATACTATGATCATATGATCATGTCTCACTACTAGAGTAAAATAATCATTCACAACTTTATGTTTTCAATATAGCACGACTTGAAAGATACGTTAGGAATGAAACAGTTCAAGTCAATATTACTAACCTCAAGAGGAAGGATGATGTCGTCGTTGTAGCTCGTTACTTCTTCACATTCTTCAAGTCTTCGAGTAATACTTGTATGTCTCATAATCCTAGACTTTCTAGTCTAACCTATACGAAGTTGTCTCTAGTACATAATCAAGCGACTCTTAGATGAGTTTTGATTCACTAAAATATGACAACCAAACTTGACATACCAACGCTTGGTGCGTTCAACCGAGATATTCTCTAACAATCTCCCCCTTTGTCAATTTTAGTGACAAAACTCTTAATACATATGGATAAACAAATTACAAAAATTCATTATACATACGCTTGATTCCAAGTTTCAACGGCACAATAACCTGCATATATTCAATTAATAAATGTTGTTGTTGACATCTGAATAACAAAACTTATACTCCCCCTAAAGGTAAGATAGGTTGATTTTAGATCCGAACATCTTTGTTATTCCCCTTTTGTAGTCCAAATAACTACACAGCAATATGATATGTTTCTCCCCCTTTGTCAATGCTTTACTCTTTCGTTAGATATAACGTTTAAGCACAATTCTCCTTTTCTTAGTGATTGCAAATCACTTGTTTACTCCATATATTTCTCCCTCTTTTTGTTACAAAATGACAAAGGTTCGAGAAAATAAAGGTCAAACCGAAAGGATCTTACAAATCTAAAAGACTTGTACAACCTATAAGAGTTAAGCACGAAGGTTTCACATACCACTTAATATAACCAATATTAAAACCGAAACTACAAGTAATTTAGTTTTAATATGTTATCAAGGAAACAATTTCCCAAAGCAATTTTCCCTAATAGTTTAACAAATTGATTAAGAAACTTAGTTCCCTTGTTAAACTGATTGTAAACATACAATCGCTTATTTCGATAAGACCAAAATAAAGATCAGAATTAACTTTATTTCTCTCATCAGGCTCTAATTATTCAAACAATAACTTAGGCCTTTCACTTTAGACAAGACAAGCACTAGGTATTGTTAGAGCACTGCTCGTTCGAACTCGCAAGCGTTGCTATCTCAAGCTTATTTGTCAAGTTTAGTTGCCAAAACTATAAGTCTTGATTTCTAGTCTACTTATAGCTAAGTCTCGAATTAGGATAGTAAGTGTAGTTGAGATTTAGACTCCACGGCGTTCATCGAACGAAGACGAAAAACTACTCAAGGAAACTTGTGGAACTTCATCAACAAAAAGGTATGTGGAGACTTGAACTCATCTATCACTCAAAAGTCTATATACTTTATCTCCTATTTGAGATAAAAAATCGTATTGCTATATAGACTTCTGAAAAGGAGAGGGTACCCAAATATACCTCAAGCTAAAACTTTTCCTACCTATAAGTCCTTTCTCCGAAAGTAATTGTCTATGGACTGAGTCGAGACAATACAACTAATTGGTTCACACTTCGTGTGATCGTCTATGGATACGAGATCGAGACAATACAACAACTAAGTATGTTTACTTGATACAAGGGTTTGGACTTAACCAAACACAATAGGATTGCTTATCAAGTAAATAGGAATTAACGTTTGTGTAACTTACTTTAATTATAATAAAACAATTATAATGCGGAAATATAAAGTAAATGACACATCAAGATTTTGTTAACGAGGAAACTGCAAATGCAGAAAAAATCCTGGGACCTTGTCCAGAATTGAATACTCTCAGGATTAAGCCGCTACACAAAATTCCACCTAACTTCATATAGTTGAGCCCAAGCAAATAAACCTATAGTTCACCTAGTTCCGTCTGTATTCTCATGCCTCCAACTTATAAATAAGTCACGTACTTGGAACAATTCCTTTGGTTCGTATTCCAAACAGTAAAGGAACAACAAATCTGTTTGGTATCAACTCTATTCAACCAAGTGATATGAGTCGGACAAAGGCTCTTCCGTTTATCTTAACATAAACTCCTTCGTCGGGTCCTTAGATCTATCTTATGTTCAATTACCGAAGTAATCGTTTAATATTAAGCCAACAACACTCTTAATCCAAAGAATTGTGTTGATGCCGATCTACTCAATTAATCAATCCAATCTACCAAAAGGATAAACCGATTATTAATTGGATCCTCTTTTACCGAAACAAATATTGTGCACACAAAGATTATAAACCCAAGTCAGATCTTCAATATCTTCTTTGTCTTCAAATCTTCTTAAATCTTCAATAAAAACCTGCACACAATCATTTGAATCTCTTGTGATCAATCACGCATAGAACGGAGTTTGTTAAAAATGGATTATCACAATATCGTCTTTAGAACTAACAACAGTCTAAAGATCCCTGTCAAAAATCTGAACTAGTTTGAGTGAATCTTATATCTGAAGAGAAGATTCTCAAGCATAAACAAACTAGGTGCAATTAGATTTCAACCACCGTTAGTCAATCAAATCAATGATTCTCAAGCATAAACAAACTAGGTGCAATTAGATTTCAAAGAACATAGGGTTAGAATTCAGATTTATGTTGTTGATTCATGGTGAGAAAGAGATGAAGAACTGAAGATTAAATAGGAATTTTGTTGGTGATTGAGTTACAAAGATGGGTTCAATTGATTTTAGGGTTTCAATCGATTTGATTTCAACAATTGATGATGATTTAGGTTTGTAGAAGATGGATCTGTGGTGACTTATGAGAAAAAGAATTGGTAGTTTTAGGTTTGCAATTTGGTCATTGTCATATCGGGATGGAGAAGACTAATGAAGTCATGTGTTAAGTTGTTAGTCAATCAAATCAATGAAAACAAAAGATAAACCGCAACTAGATGAACAATTATCTAGTTTCCCATCCAACTCTCTCTCGAATTACACACATTTCGGAAGCATGTTCTATCATAGTGTTCTCCTAGGATCGGTACACGCTTTAAGAAGTTATAGATTATTGAAAATTTGTTCTCAATCGCATTCCGCCTTCCAGTAAGTCTTCTCAATCCCAAAGAAGACTTTAAAATTTGGTGAATTTTGGTGAGAAGAAAACAAATTTTACATGAGAAGAAAACAATTACCTTTCACTTGTCCTTACTTAGCTCCTCCGATCAAAAGAGAGTTGGCCAAACTCTAATAGCGAGGGGTGATAAAGTCATAGGATAGTGAATTTCATAGTCTAAATTCCAACCACGTCGTCTAAGAAAATTTATTTTAACACCGAGAAATGGAAACCGTAAGAGATTTAAAAGAAGATGCCATTTTTATTCGCCTAATTTTATTTCACATGTGCTTCCTAAGTTACTTCTAACGTCATACTAGTTTATAAAGGTTGATCGTGGAGGGATGCGGAGGTGCTGAAGAAAACATTACAAGTAAGCAACCAGTCCTCTCGATATGTTTATAACGGGATACTCCTACTTAATTCTTTAACTAGTCGGGTGAATCTACTTCTATTTTTACGCAAATTTTACTATTATTGAATGAAGTGTCTAAACATGGATAATTGGTAATAACTAGCTAGGCCGAATGATGTTTGAGTGCATTCCCTTATAGTATATAACCATTGTTTGTCATTTTTCGGTTTGCGGAGGCTTCACCGGTAACAAGTTCAACAAAGAGGAAAGTTTCAATGAACTTAGTAAAATTTGTAACTTAGTTTTGATAAATGATTAGTTTGCAAGAAAGGCAAACTTCAAGTATTTATAGACGAGAAGTTTGGACACCAAGGAATTTCAAAAACCGAAAATATTCTCAAGATATTCATTAAAGCACAAATTCACCCACTTTTCCATAATTCCCTGAAGTGCTTTGTCCAAAAATAATGATCGAAATCTCTTGGAAAATCTAAATAGTAAATGCACATTACTAATTCTTATATTTCCCTACAAAATGAAATTAATAACCTTAATTAAAAGATTCTTAACTTACTTACGTTTCGATCCTGGGATTCTCTTCCCTTAGCTATTAAGGAATAACTTTGAACAATTAAAGAAATAAATATTCATAGCACGTGTTCAAAGTATGTCGACATCCTTACTTTGTAAGTTCTCTTTCACACTTACAACCTTGAAACCGATTTGCCACACTTCCAAACAAGTTTAGAATTGGTTCATCTGACTTTCAAGAACTATGCGATTGATCAAACAAACATTCAATCACATTCATGGGTTTAACGGTTCTACCAAAACAAGTTTCGGTTCTACCTTCCATGTGAGTATTGTGTATAGTCACACTAGCTTTCCAAAATTCGGTTGACTAGGTACTAGGATCGGTTCCCCACATATATAAGGTATCTAACTTATATGTGTTGCACATGTCCATAGGATCGGTTCCCCTTTGCCTAAAAACGTGTTACGCATGTCCATAGGATCGGTTCCCCTTTCTGCTATAAACCTTGTTGCACCCCATACAAGGATCGGTTCCCCTTTGTGATGTACTGCACCTCTTACTAGGATCCGTTCCCTTTTCCCATATTTGGTCAGACATAAAATCACAAACCCGATCGTACCATCTCAGGTGATTACTTAAGAGTAGTTTCACTAATAAAAGTCGTACCAATACATAAGTCAGGCCTTTGTGAATAGTTCTACCAAGAACACAAACAAGTTGTGAGCGGTTATACTCAATCACACATATTGGTTGTTCACAAGATATGCAATGAATAACAAAACCAATAACACCTGGCAATTTCCTTTTCGGTTCACAAACAAGTTTATGAACTTACTTTCTTAGAACACATGTAGAACATTTTTCCCTAGGATGAAATCCTCACCTCATACCCATACATAATCACAATAGCATTCAAATGATTATGGCAATGTCTTATCTACAAAGTTTAATGGTTAAGCAATAAACCTCGTATTGTATTCCTTAATACTATGTCTATCTAGAGTTCAAATATGCTTCGCAGTTCTGTTTTGAATATGCACGACTTGAAAGATACGTTAGGGAATGAAACAGTTCAAGTCAAATATCACTAACCTCAAGTGGAAGGATGATTGTTGTCGTTGTAGCTCCTTGCTTCTTCACATCTTCAATTCTTCGCAATACTTGTAAAGTCTCATATCCTAATACTTTCAAGCTAACCTATACGAAGTTGACTCTAGTACATAATCAAGCGACTCTTAACATGAGTTTTGATTCACTAAAATATGACAACCAAACTTGACATACCAACGCTTGGTGGGTTCAACCGAGCCATGCTATAACAACTTCAATTATACACATTTCGTATTTCGAGCCGAGTTTATCTCACTTATCTATTTCTCGAAGTATGTGCTGGTAAGCTTTCGCTTTGACCAAGTTCATCTTTTATTCTTGACAAAAGTCAAAAGATGATCATGTGAAAATTTCCTTGTAACATCTTACATGATTTGTGTAAGACAGTCATTTGATGTAGACTTGGAATGTTTCGTATTGATCATTCGATCACTTGAAAATTGCTTTGAAGATAATAGTTTGTGTGAGACATCTATTGTCGTCTTCTAATAATGTTTCAATGATTGAAATGAGGGTTTATAACATATAACCATGATTGGATATAAACATAGTGTGTATTCACATTTGTGTAAAGTCCAAAATCGGTAATCAAAGTATGCGTACACGTACGCGTACTGGCTGGTTGTTGGCAGTCCGGAAACTAAGTATGCGCACCCATACGCGTACTGGCGGAAGTTCAAGTTCCGTGAATTTCTGCTGGAGTTTTGAAATGTAAATGGTATGCGCACCCGTATGCATACTGGCGTAACCAAACTCAGTCCGGCTACTTAGGTATGCGTACACGTTTGCATACATAAGTAGGTTATGTTCTAAAATCGGTTTGTTCATGAACTAATACATTTATATAATAAGGAATGCAATATTTTGCAAACCATGGCTATACTGTTCATGAAATGATTCGAGTGAATCAAAATCGATTTTGCTTCAATTGTGTCTTGTATACTTCTATGAGAATATAAACAATTGAACAACTCTCTAACTAGTTTCATTTGAGTCATTTGAACTAGTTATGATAAAGATGAATAAGGTTGATATGAAAGTGCTCATATGGATAACCATTGGTTAACTATTGTTGAAACAACTAGGTGAACATGTTTAGGTACGGTTACCTTTATCTAAATGATGGTTCATTTCATTTGTGTATAACAAGCTAAGTTTGATCTAACGATTGGAAGATATTAGCTTGAATATAATCAGGTTTTCATCTAACGGTGAATATTGAATGCTTTGTTACTAAGGTAGCATTGATTGCAAAACCTGATTTGGAGACTATATAAATGAGAACTCTAGCAACAGGGAAACCTAATCCCCACACCTCATGTGTGATACTAGTTGCGACTAGAGTCGATTCTCCTTTAACCTTAGGTTTTTCTAAAACCCAGTAGGTTAACGACTTAAAGACTTCATTGGGATTGTGAAGCCAGACTTAACTATTTCTCTGTAGTTGCGTGTTCTGATCTTGATGTTTTCTATCATGATTGAGTACCATCTTCTTTAAGATTTGCTCGAGATTTATTCTCCGATAGGCAAGATTGAAAAGTAGTCACAAACATCTTCGTCTCATCGATTGTGATTCCACAATATCTTGTTTCGTTAATCAATTGAGATTATTGTGAGGTGATTGATAATACTAGGTTGTTCTTCGGGAATATAAGTCGGGTTTATCAATTGGTTCATGTTCACCTTGATTTATCAAAAGACGGAACAAAACTCACAGGTATATCTATAGGAGACAGATTTATCTATTTAATAGACTTTTCTGTGTGATACAGATTTATTTATCAAGTCTTCGACTTTGGGTCGTAGAAACTCTTAGTTGTGGGTGAGATCATCTAAGGGAATCCAGTGTGCAGAATCCGGCGTGGTTCAAGAGGCGTAAGGAACGCGACTGTACCTTGATCAGTGTGAGATTGATTAGGGCTCAACTACATTCCAGTCCGAAGTTAACTTGTAGTAGGCTAGTGTTTGTAGCGGCTTAATACATTGTTGTGTTCAAATCTGGACTAGGTCCCGGGGTTTTTCTTTATTTGCGGTTTCCTCGTTAATAAAATTTCTGGTTTCTGTATTATTTCTTTTCCGCATTATATTTTGTTATATAATTTAAATATCACAGGTTGTGCATTGAATCGATCAATTAGTAAATCCAACCTTTGGTTGTTGATTAAAATTGATTGATCCTTGAACATTGGTCTTTGGTACTGTTCAAGTTATTTCTCTTTTATTCAATCGAGCTCGCAAATTCCTATTTGTTTGATTGCGAATTGAATTGAGAAAGTGAGATACGAACTCTTGGATATATTTCCATTGATTGAGTCTTACTGTCTAGTTGATTCTCTTGAATTTATATTGGATTTAGTCCATACAGATTGTTAAGCGAAATATTGGGTGTGATTGTTAGACCCCCTCTTTTTCAAGTATTTCTTGTCAAGGCATTCGATTAGACTCGAATAACCGAATCCTTCAATTTGATAAGTCTAACTAAGATCATAATTAACTTAGTTTCTCTTATCCGGAATCGAATTGGACTAAAAAATAAACTAATATTTTTTTAAGCCATTAACAATACATACAAACCCCAATAAATTGACCTGCACAATTATTTTCTTAACCGGAAGCAATTGAAATAAACATAGACATTATAACACCGTAATTTCGTTAAGCAAAAACACTTGATACCAAAAAATAAAGAAGATACCAAACAATAAGCCAATAAATTGACACATTTTTTCTTAACCGGAAACAATTGAATCACACACACACACACATCCATACACACATAATGGAATATATATCAATTGTACCAAAATTTTGTTAAGCAAAAGCAAAATATATGCAATATAAGCAGGCTTTTCTTAAACAGGAAGACAATTAACTAACAAATTCGTTACCTCAGATTCCGCATCCTCTTCTCCCCAGAAAGATATATCATTAAGCACAAGTTCAAGTTAGAACTCTCCCCCAGTATGTTGTCATCCTCTCGCAAGAACAAAAGAACAACAACAAGAGCAAACTTTACCAGAAAAAGGTTGAATCGGTTTTAACTAATGCGTGCCAGTAGCAAAAGTTGAAAACCCCGAAGCATAAGGTACTAATGTACCTTGACAGTACCAATAGAATTACTTAGATTTTCAAAGGTTTCCCTGTCTAATGGCTTAGTGATAATATCAACTACTTGACGTTCAGAAGAAACATATTGATAACTCCATTCTCATACGATTCTCTAATAAAATGATATCTAATATCTATGTGTCTAGTACGAGAATGTTCAACAGGATTTTCTGTTAGACGGATAGCACTTGAGTTATCACATAGGATGCTCATGGTTGGAATATTTATTCCATAGTCAATGAGCATTTGTTTCATCTACAAAAGTTGGGTATTGCAGGTACCAGCAGCAAAATATTCTGCTTCACAGGTTGAAAAAGACCGTGAGTTTTGTTTGTAGCTATGCCAGGCTACGAGGTTTTGACCAACATAGAAACAACCACCAGAGGTGCTTTTCCGATCTTCTACACATCCTGCCCAATCAGCATCTGAATAGGCAACAAGACTGTTGTTCGTATCCATAGAATATGATAGACCATAGTCTAGGGTACCATTAACGTATCTTATGATTCATTTTACAGCTTTAAGATGTGATTCTTTAGGATTTGCTTGAAACCTGGCACAACATCCCACACTGAAGGCAATGTTTGGTCTTGTTACAGTCAAGTATAACAAACTTCTTATCATAGATCGGTATAATTTTTGATCAACCGATTTTTCACCTAGACTGGACTGAAGTTTTCCAGTAGTTGGCATTGGTGTTGCCATAGATGTTGCACTTTTTAGCTCAAATTTTGTCAACCAAATTCCTGGCATATTTTTCTTGGGAAAGAAAAATATTGTCCTTTTGTTGCTGTATTTGCAAACCAAGAAAATATGATAGTTCTCCAATATTATTCATTTCGAATTCCCCACTCATAAGATTTAGGAATTCATCTGTGAGAGTTTTTGAGGTGGATCCATAAATGATATCATCTACATAAATTTGTGCTACAAGTACATTCTTTCCATTCCATTTGGTGAAAAGTGTCTTATCAGCAATACCTCTAGAAAATCCCTTTTGAAGTAAAAAGGATGTTAACTTATCAACCAAGCTCTTTGAGCTTGTTTTAGGCCATATAAAGCCTTTTTGAGTTTAAGGACGTGATCTGGAAATAGTGGATCTTCAAATCCTTTGGGTTGAGCAACAAAAACTTCTTCTTTTAAATCCCCATTGAGAAATGAAGATTTAATGTCCATTTGAAAAAACTTTATCTTAAGATTACAAGCTTAAGCAAGTAAAAGTCTAATTGATTCTAAACGATCAACAAGAGAAAAAGTTTCATCAAAGTCAATACCTTCAATTTGCGAATATCCTTGTGCAACCAGTTGTGCTTTGTTTCGGATAATAATTCCAAATTCATCTTATTTGTTCTTGAATATCCACTTTGTTCCAACAATATTTATACCTTTTGGTTTAGGAACTTGCTCCCATACTCCTAGTATTTCGAATTGATTAAGTTCCTTATGCATTGAGCTTACCTAGGTAGGATCACTATGGGCTTCTTCAACGTTTTTTGGTTTTATTGAAGAGAGAAAGCATGCATAGTGACAGACATTCTGGAGTTCCCTTCGAGTCATAACTCTGGCATTGGCATCTCCTATGATGTCTTCTGTAGAATGTCTTTGATGAACCCACTTAGCAGGTTTGTGGACAATATTTTCAGTATCATTGGGTTGTTTAATAATACTAACATTATCATCTTTATCATATATGTCACTAATGAGAGGAATAATTGCTGGTTCTTCTTCAATCTGTTTTTCTTTATTAACAGTTTCTGAAGGAAGAAACTCTGCAGCAATATGATTGTCTTGATGAAAATCACTAATATCATCAATGACTACATTAATTGATTCCATCATGACTTTGGTTCTGATATTATATGCTCGGAAGGCACGACTATCAGAAGCATAGCCAAGAAAGATTCCTTCATCACTTTTGGAATCAAATTGTCCTCTATGTTCTCTGTTCTTAAGTATATAACATTTGCTTCCGAAAACCCTTAAATAACTCAGATTGGGTTTTCTTCCATACCATAATTCATAAGGGGTATTTAGAGTTTTTGACCTTAGATAAACTCTATTTATAAGATAGCACGCTGTGAACACAGCTTCTCTTCAAAAGGTTAATGGTAAATTTTTATTGTGAAGCATTACTCTTGCCATTTCTTGAATATTTATATTCCATTTGCCTGAGGTGTAATGGGAGCAGAAAATTGATGAATAATTCCAAGTTGATTACAGTGTTCATATACTTTTGTATCTGAATTCTGTACCACGATCGCTACTTACTTTCTTAAGTTTGTGACCTTGTTCATTTTGGATTCTATTCACAATAATCTTAAATTCCTCAAGCGTGTCATTTTTGTGCTTTAGGAAAGCAACCCATGTGAACCGTGTGTAATCATCTACCACTACTAAAGCATATTTCTTTCCTCTAACAGTTGCTTGTTGGATTGGACCAAAAAGATCCATATGAATAAGATCGAGAGGAGCACGAGTGGTTATGTCTCGAGAAAGTTTGTGTGGAATTTTTCCTTGCTTACCCTTTTGAAAAGGATTCTATTCACAATAATCTTAAATTCCTCAAGCGTGTCATTTTTGTGCTTTAGGAAAGCAACCCATGTGAACCGTGTGTAATCATCTACCACTACTAAAGCATATTTCTTTCCTCTAATAAGAAAAGTTCATATTTTTCTTTTGGTTTAGGTAACTATTTATAGGCAACAGTTGCTTGTTGGATTGGACCAAAAAGATCCATATGAATAAGATCGAGAGGAGCACGAGTGGTTATGTCTCGAGAAAGTTTGTGTGGAATTTTTCCTTGCTTACCCTTTTGAAAAGCACCACATACACCTTCTACTTTAGTATTTATTTTGGGAATGCCTCTGACAAGTTCACGATTAATGAGCTTACCTAGCATTCAGTAGTTGATATGACCAAACCGTTCATGCCACAAATGAGTTGACTCTACCTTGGTTAAGTTACAGTATAAATTAGACTGTATATCGAGAAGATAACAGTTATTCATACTTCTACGTCCACGAAAAATTATTTTTCCAGACTTATCTTCAATATCACAACCTCCCATATTGAAAATAATTTTATGACCCTTATCACAAATTTGACTAACTGAAAGAAGATTGGCTTTCATTCCTTTGACATAAAATACATCATGAATTTTGGGAATACCTGGAAGTTTGATCGTCCCCTTTTTGCTAATAAGACATCTACTTCCAACTCCGAAAGTTACAGATCCTCCCTTATAGTCTTCAGTCTTTGTGAACCAAGAAAGATCACTTGTCATGTGTCTGCTACAACCACTATCTAGAAACCATTGGAATGGAGAAGTAGTTTTAAGTGCAAATGCTCTCAGACATTGGTCAACAGATTTTCCAGATTGTTTAACTTGGTTCCTTGATTCTGAGTTTGAATGACTTGTTAAGTTCTTATATAATCTCTTAACACGTTTAATTAGATTTTTTGCACAACAAATCTTCTGAATTAAATCATTCCATCCTTTTTGAAGAAAACCTCTGGATTGTTTCTTCTTATTCGGTTTCAAATGTCTGGATGTTAGTGTTGAAGATATCTGAGACTTTCTTTTATGAAGTTCTTCTGTATCCTTGACCAGTCTTCTATCAATCATGATATTACTGATATCTTCAGTATATGACTGGTTCTGTTCAATATGTTCTTCTAACATATTGACAAGTACCGAGTAATACTCTTCAGTATATTCTAGAAGACTTTTTAAAACCTTTGAGACGTTAACTGTGAAAAAGCGGGGGTACAACAACCTCACCCAATATTTCGATTAGCAATCTGTATGGACTAAATCTAATATACTTTTAAGAGAATCAACTAGATAGTCAGAATCAATCTTAATAAAAAGTATATCAAGGAGTTAATATCTCTATCTCTCGATTTGATCTATACTCAAACAAATAGAAATCTGTGAGTCTTTATCAAATACAAGAGATATAAACTTGGATGGTACCAAAGACCAATATCCAAGGATCAATCAATTTCCAATCAACAACCAAAGGTTGGATTTCACAATTGATCTATACAACGCACAACTTATGATATTTCAATTATATAACAAAATATAATGCGAAATAGAAATAACACAGACACCAGAAGTTTCGTTAACGAGGAAACCAAAAATGCAGAAAAACCCCGGGACCTAGTCCAGATTGAACACCACAATGTATTAAGCCGCTACAGACACTAGCCTACTACAAACTAACTTCGGTCTGGACTGTAGTTGAACCCTAATCAATCTCACACTGATTCAAGGTACAGTTGCGCTCCTTATGTCTCTGATCCCAGCAGGATACTATGCACTTGATTCCCTTAGCTGATCTCACCCAAAACTAAGATTTGCTACGACCCAGAGTCGAAGACTTTAATAAACAAATCTGTATCACACAGAAAAGTCTACGATAATAGATAAATCTGTCTCCCACAGATAAACCTATGAGTTTTTGTTCCGTCTTTTGATAAATCAAGGTGAACAGGAACTAATTGATAACCCGCACTTATATGCCCGAAGAACATCCTAGTATTATCAATCACCTCACAATAATCTTAATCGTATGGTAGCGAAACAAGATATTGTGGAATCACAAACGATGAGACGAAGATGTTTGTGATTTCTTTTTATCTTGCCCTATCGTAGATATAATCTCAAGTCAATTATTCAATTGAACTCGTACGATAGAAAATGGCAAGATCAGATCGCTCAACTACAAGAGAAGTAGTTTCGTCTGGCTTCACAATCCCAATGAAGTCTTTTAGTCGTTAACCTACAGGGTCTCGAGAAGAAACCTAAGGTTAAAGGAGAATCGACTCTAGCAAAACCAACTAGTATCACACAGGAGGTGTGGGGATTAGTTTTTCTAGTTGCTAGAGTTCCCCTTGTATAGTTTTCAAATCAGGGTTTGCAATCTAAGTTACCTAGGTAACAAAGCATTCAATATTCACCGTTAGATGAAAAACCTGATTAAATACAAGCTAATATCTTTCAACCGTTAGATCGAAACTTAGCTTGTCACACACAAATGAAATGTATTTCATTTAGGTTTGAGTAACTGTACCTAAACGTGTACACTTAGTTGGTTCACAAATAGTTAACCAATGTTTAGCCATATGAGCACTTTCATATTAATCGTATTCATCTTTCTCATAACTAGTTCAAATGACTCATAAGAACTAGTTGAAGAGTTGTCCAATTGCTTAGGTCTTTATTCATAGACACAATTGAAACAAAACCGGCTTGATTCATTTGAATCAATTCATGAAAAATATACCCACGGTTTGCAAAGATTGCATTCCTTATAATTTATTGTTTTAAGTTCATGAACTACCGATTTGAGAAATAACCTGCTTGGGTACGCGTACGGGTATGCGTACATTAGCTACCGGATTTGAGTTTACAAACTCAGTAGAAATTTTCGGTTCGAAAACTTCCATGGGTACGCGTACCTAAGGTGACTGGTTTAACAGTTTGCAAACTACAAACTCAGCAGAAATTTTTCGGTTAGAAAACTTCCGCCAGTACGCGTACGGGTACGCATACCCAACCTGTCTCCTTCACCAATACCGCATGCACACATATGCACGCACTTGGTTTCCGGTACATGGATTTATACACTAATGTGCGAACACACTATATATGTTTATATCCATAGATGGTAATCTCAACTCTACATTTCAATCATTGAAACATTCTTCTATAATGTTATAACAATCGTTATTCACGAATATCATCATCAAAGCTATTTTCAAGATTGAAACGTCATCATGACTTTCGTCACGGGTAAAGATGAACGTGGTTAAAGCGAAAGCTTACCAACACATATTTCGAGAAAAGGATAGGCGAGTAAACTTGGCTCAAAATAGCAAATGTGTATGTATGAAAACTATCATACTTATATGACTTTTGTCTCAAGAGTAGGAGATAGAGTAGATACACTTTTGAGTGACAGATGAGTTCAAGTCTCCACATACCTTTTAGTCGGATGAAGTTGCACTGGTTCCTCGAGTAGTTCTTCACCTTTGTAAGATAATCGCCATGGAGTCTGGAGCTCAACTATACTTAACTATCCTAGACCGAGACTTAGTCATAAGTAAAAAGACATTTAGTTTTGATCACTAATATTGACAAACATGCTTGAGATAGCAACGTATGCGATTTCGTCCGAGCAATGCTCTAACATTCTCCCCCTTTGTCAATTTTAGTGACAAAACTATCAATACATATGGATTACAAAATAGATAAAACTTTGTAGCTTCTCGTCCACATGCTTGATCTCCTTGGTACTTCAATATTACTCAAAAACTTCGTCTTTTCCAAGTACTCCCATGATTCCATAGATGTTCGCATCATAGTTGTTGAAGTTCCGTAGCCATAAAAATGAGAAAACAAAAGCTCTCGATCATTGTTATACAGTGTCATAGTATTATTATACAGCATTAAAGTTCAATTGTATCACAACTTTGACAACAATACTATGATGATATGTATCACTCCCCCTGAGTCAATACTTCATCTCAACATGAAAACCACTCCCCCTTACATAATGATCCGAAAACCATATGTATTTGTAGTGTGAACTACATATTAATTCTCCCCCTTTTTGTCAATAAAATTGGCAAAGGTACGAAAACGGGATCCTAATGAAATTTTCATAGAGACACTTCAAGACCAAAGAAAAGTACATATCAACTTTGTTTAGATGCAATCATAAAGCCAAAGCTAAATGCATTCATCACGGAGTTTATAAAGATACAAGATAACCCCTCAAATATTCCACAGCCGCACTCCCCACAAAGATATGAAAATTAAGCGCAAGTTCAAAAGAACTCTCCCATTTGATGTCATTCCCGAAAGAACAACAAGAGCGACCTTACTTTTACGAGAAAAGAAGGATTTCTTTGGACACCAAAAACCACAAAATAATTTTGTATCCAAAATTCTCAATTAAATTAACCACAAGAGAACCCATGATTAATTTAATCGGAATACACAACCAAAATAACCACAAACGAGTCTATGATTAGTCTAGTTAGAAATGCTCACACAAGAATACTTATGGAGCCACACAATATATACATAAAATATGGATCAGGGAAGATCAACACTGCAGAATATACAAGGATTCATTCTATTTTCCATCACTATTTGCATAATGACATTCAATATGCATAATCCTCGTAAACAAAAGATTTTAACCTATCTTACATCAATAAATGACACAATATGCTTAACTTTTGTTTGTCAAAAGTTCATCAATCTTGTACCAATACATGCATATCAACATATGAAAGAGATAACTTTTGACATCGTATGGGACAATAATAGTTCACGGACGCAAACACACATATCCCATAACATATTGCAATATATAAAACCATAAAGATTAATACTGCAAAAATCATCTTCCAAACCATTTTTAAGAATTTAAATAAATAAACCTAAAAACATGAAGATGAAAAACGTTGGGCATAGCTATGTGTACTCACAATAATGGCTATTCCAAACCCTAGTTATCCTTCTTAAACAAAAACAAGAATAAAAATTATTTTAAGAAGTTTCCTAGACAAATAAATTTATCCAAGACGTCCTATCAGATTTCGAACACAACCAAGTTCCTCATTAGCTTCCTTCAGCTTGATCCTCACGAACTCGAGATTCGTTTTAGCGATCACGAATTGTTCTTGTAGGACCTTAACATCTTGAAAAAGATTTCCAACCAGTTGTTGTGACAATTGAACTGATTGCTTATCTACATGATAAATTTCATGATAGCAATTTATAAGAACAGGGTTCTCATAAAACTTAGCAAAGTTGTTTCTTTCATTCTCAACTTCCTTCTTGCACCCTTCCATAGTTTGCACCATTATCTCTTAGGAGACTGCTTCCGTTACCGAACTAGTATATACCAAGAAAATCTTCATGATATATATATAAGATACATATAGGGAGAAACCCAAGGGTTACACGAAATAAAAGTCGGTAATGGGCCAGGTACGCAAACGCTCATAGTTATGAACCAGGTTCAAAAACCGTCTAAGCAAAGGAGTCTAATGAAAGGCTTTGTCACAGATCTTTAAAACAAAAGACGGTGCACTGAAAAGTACATTGTTTCAACAAAGCATAGTTTTCTCAAATGTTCTTATGGATCAAGTAAGTTTCATTATGAAAGGAAGACTAGAGTAGAATTCTACTTAGAAGAGGTTAATTTAAAGAACCAGACAAATAATACAACAACCATTTTTGTCAAGACGAGTTGTGTCTTGACATCTATGTGCATCCTCATAATATTGGAACGAGGATGCACAGTAAAAACTGGTCAAGTTGTTGTTAGATCATGTAGCTCATCATCGTTTTCCTTCTCTGAATTACAAAGAGAATTAGCAGGAATAATCTCAAAAGTATTATTACAAGGAGGACAAGACATACCTGAAGATGCTTTCTTCCTTAATTTTTTGATTTTCCGCTTGAGATTATTCACACTGGTTCTTAAATCTGAAGCATGATTATTGATGTGAATGTGATCGAAATCCGATACTTTGGTCACAGCGTAATCCTTTCTAGAAGATATTCCTTCCTTAATAACATTCTTTTTCCTTTGACGTCTTTTTCTTTTTACTTGATCATCAACTGTCTTAGTCCATATGACATTATTTCCTCTACGATCGTAGAAGGAGTTAGTATCATACATATTACTAAGAAAGGACTTATCCCAGTACTCTTCCGGTTTTGAGACAAGGATGTTCTCAGTACGGAGAGAAACGGGCTTGATTACTTCCTTTGACATCCATATAAGAATGTTATGAAGTTTTTCGTTCCTTATCCGAAAACGATATTTCCGTTCAACATGACCCTTGTTTCCACAATAGTAGTAGTTAAAGGTAGTGTTTTTAATGGTTCTTCTACGCCTTGTCTTTGAAGAATGACTATCTTTGTTTACAGGGACATCATCTGTAATCGGTGATTTCTCACATAGAAAGTTGTTATTAGCACTGACAAAATTGATCTTCCCAGAATTTAGAGCGTTGTTTGTGGGTGAAAACTATTTCTGCTGATTTTTGTAATTTTGGGTGTGTGGATGAGAAACGAATCTAAACCCTAAATAATGCACTGCACGGGAGTACATTTGATTCGAGAGATCAATTTGTACAATCATGGCCTAAACCAAGAAATGGCCATTCCGGGCTTGCTTCGGTCACAAAGTGAAGGAGAAGGGTTGGTCTTAGGGAGGGAAGCGAAGAAAGTGTTGAGAGCAGAATAATTGATTCCGAAGGTGTAGCTGTTTTATGACTTGTATCAGAAAGTGGAACTGGAATGAAAGGTATCAGTTCTTTGGTGATTTCTGGATACTGTGATGTTGCCGACCAAAACCTTGTCATTTGGTGGAAATAGGTGAAGCCTATTTATACAAGTCATATTGAAACGTACCCTGGTCTCGTAGGAAGTGGAAACGATTGAGTGGTGGAAGAATGGAGTAATGTATAACCGCCATTAATTGTCCTACTTCATGACACTTTCCTATAATGCGCATATTGCACGCCGCACGATGTAAACTGCCAGACCAATACCCTGATGAGTATCCCCCAGTTTGTGACATATTTGATGTCTCGAGTGTTTTCGTGGAAAACATGTAGCATTTTGCTACGTGTGGCAAGTTAAAATCAAGAGGCTTTCCATAGGAAAATAGCATGTGATGCCATTAGGATCGTCTTGGCCGGTCGCCTAAAACTTGCCACAAGTCTGTTAGTTCGGTGCGAACTTCGATGGCTGAGATCGCATCTCATGAGGAAGGGTAGCCGTTGATTATGGATACCTTGTGTTGGCGCCTGATAATGGCGCAGTGGTGTTTTGGTGTACGCCAGTGGAAATGCGGCATGGCTGGCATGGCTCATGCATGCCAGTGGCACGGTGGTGTAAGTGGCGCCTGGCGTATCCATGGCCACTAGAATTAAGCGGCTGGTCGCCTAAAACTTGCCACAAGTCTGTCAGCTCAGTGACGAACTTGGATGGCTGAGATTGCAATTCAGGAGAGAGGGTGGCCGTTGATTATGGCCACATTCTGTTGGCACCTATTAATTGCATAACTGCATAGCCGCGGTGTAGTGGCATGCGCCTACGACATGGTGGCATAGCCGCGTCTGTGGCATTGTGGCATGGCCACGCCTGTGGCTTGGCGGCGTGGCCAAGGCTAAGATTTGGCGCCGTGGACAAAGCTATGGCTTGGCGGCGTGGCCAAGGCTAGGATTTGGCGGCGTGGCCAAAATTAGGGCTTGGCGGCGTGGCCAAGGCTAGGATTTGGCGTCGTAGCCAAAGTTAGGGGTTGGAGGCATGGCCAAGGCTAGGATTTGGCGTCATGGCCAAAGTTAGGGCTTGGCGGCGTGGCCAAGGCTAGGATTTGGCGTCGTGGCCAAAATATAGGGCTTGGCGGCATGGCAAAGGCTAGGATTTGGCGTCGTGGCCAAAGTTAGGGCTTGGAGGCGTGGCCAAGGCTAGGATTTGGCGTCGTGGCCAAAGTTAGGGCTTCGCGGCATGGCCAAGGCTAAAGTGGCTCGTGGAATGTTTGTGGACTATGACCAAAAATTAGGGTTTCGGCTAAAAAGTCTTTGTTTCGATCACGAAATCCTAATTGGAGTCCGTTATGGCATTGACCACGAATAGAAAATGGATTAGCACGTAGTGGCGTCATTTTTGGCACATTAGCATGTTACTGCGGCATAGTGGTATGTTGGCATGCCGATTAATATGTTGTTGCGGCAGGGTACGTTTGGCTTTCCAGTTAGTATGGTGGCGCGGCAGAGTGTGTTTGGCCTTTAAT
Source organism: Papaver armeniacum (assembly GCA_023531295.1). Classification (NCBI taxonomy): domain Eukaryota; kingdom Viridiplantae; phylum Streptophyta; class Magnoliopsida; order Ranunculales; family Papaveraceae; genus Papaver; species Papaver armeniacum. Next base: position 15,268 of record JAJJWW010006627.1, on the reverse strand, counting down.
GTGAGCGTGGCGGCTTTAGAGCGACCTGATTGGTCGATGGGAAATGGGGCCTGCAAGTATGGGCCCAGCCACAACTCATGGGAGTGTGGCAGGTTTAAAGCGACCTGATTGGTCGACAAAGGAGTAAGGGCCGGTTAGGTAGCATGGGGCGTGTACAAGTGGCGCCGGTTAGCCTATGGCATGTCCACGCTTCCCTCATTTTTGCTCCTACTCCGCGGCTCTGTTTATTCTTTGCTTTCTGACTGAGTATTTTGTACAAGGGCCTTAACCTTGGTACTTGGAGGTCCGTGTTACTCTGCTGCGAGTGAACACAAATCCATCATGCCATACCAATATTAAGGGTTATGTCAGGGAACATAAGCACAAGAAAAGTACTCAGCAGGCTCCGACATTTGTGAGTAATGCATTTAGGAGCTTATACACTCATTAGGCTCTATACTAGTGAACAGTTCATCCAGGAGCTTGAGTTTCGATATAATATGAAGAGAGGCATAGGTACTCGTCAGATATTGACATATTCTCCAAATTCCCTACGGAATATAGACATATCAATGTCTACTACATCTGATGTCGGGTCAGGTAGATAGACTTTTATAAATTTATCCCTGAGCTAAAAACCACCATCAACATTAAGTTCCCTGCTTAGCTCGTAACAGTGGAATTGTTGCGGGGTAAGCATAAGATGGTGATAGACAAGGATAAAATCAAAGTGACAAGTCATGAAGAGATTGACAGGAAAATTGAGCTAACCTTTGGCAGGAGACATGAAGAATCCGTGGGCTTTGTATAACTCTGGCTTGGCCATAGGGTGCTGGCGTTGGCAATGCCTCTTTGGTCACTGAACGCTAATGCTGGCGCTGCAGGTTCGGCTACGGAATTCTAATACTGGCGCTGCAAACTTAGCTACGGAATGGTGATGATGACTGGATTGACCACGGAATGGCGGAGATGGTGATGACAGCTTTGGCCGCGGAAAGGTGGAGATGGTGCTGACAGCTTTGGCCGCAGAAAGGTGGAGATGGCACCGGCTAGGTCCATGGAGCAGTGAAGATATGGCGTTGGAACTTTGGATACCAAACGGTGATGATGGCGTTACTTACATGATCTACAAAGCGGGTGGAAATGGCGATGCTGGCTTGGCTCGTGAAACGGTGGAAACTATCTTCAGTCCGCGGAATGGTGGAAAATGTCTTCAGTCCATGGAATGGTGGAAACTGGCTTCAGTCCGTGGAATGGTGAAACTGGCTTCAGTCCGTGGAATGGTGAAAACATGGCGCTGGTACTTTGGCTACCAAACGGTGATGAAGGCGCTGGAACTTCGAATACCAAATGGTGATGGTGGCGCTGGAACTTCGGCTACCAAATGGTGATGGTAGCGCTGGAACTTTGGCTACCAAATGGTGATGGTGGCGCTAACTTAGCCATAGAGTGCTGGAGCCATGGAGAGTTGGCTTGACCACGAAGTGCTGGAGCCATGGAGAGTTGGCTTGACCATGGAGTGCTGGAGCCATAGAGAGTTGGCTTGACAACGGACTACTGGTTCCATGGAGAGTTGGCTTGACCATAGAGTGCTGGTGCCATGGAGCGTTGTAGGTTGAGCGAATGGTGTTCCTCGTGCTAGTGCGCTGCTGGTTCGGTCATAGAGCGGAGATATTGGCACACTACTTGTTCGGCTATGATGCATGAGTGTGATGCGCCTAGTCATCTATTCCCGTTCATGGAGCAATAAGGAATCCTTATTCTGTTCAAACTCTAGAAACTGCGCTCGTATGAAAAAGGGTATTGACCCTCTTCTGTTTTTGTTGTTCGTCCAGCTTCGTGCTTTCATCTGCAGCATCTGGCTCCTCTTCGTCATTTTTTAGCGGTGGTAGAGCGAGCATTAATGGCAACAAAGTAATCTCCAGTAGTTATAATCAACAGCAAGGCAAGCCAGGAGAACTAAAGGTAGGTTCTCTCTCATGTATCCACCCAACGGTACCATCGACCTTCTCCAGAATGTGTAATAAGGTTCTGACTCCAGAAGAACGGGTATCTTACCTCTCCAGTGAATTTTAAAATATTTACCAAACTCCATTGCGCTCTCGGGATAGATGGATGAAATAATGTCAGGGCTAATCTTGGAGATTGTGGTTGCGTCGTTGGTTTATCCTTGACTTAAGGTTATTTGGTACCTATACTTTCTGATTGCAATGATGATATGTTGTGGATGCTTGTATGGTCGAAATCTTCCGGATCCATTGGGTGAAATAGATGAGTTGAGAGACGTTCTGTTGCCAGTATGTTGCTATCAAGTCTTTAAGGACTTCGTTCCAAATGACATCCTTTGAACCATCTTCTGAATCTTGGACTATTGCATGGAACGGGATACGATGAGCAGTCCTCAGTTATACTTCTGTTAGATCCGATGGCGTGGCCGAATATGTGAATGTATCTCTGTGGCTTGCTTTTGGAGTCTTTGATGGTTGTCAGGATGGAATGCAATGAACAGTCCCCAGTCGCATTTCTCTTTAGTTTCTGAAGTTGTTTTCTCCGAGCAGACTTGGGATCCGTCGCGGCCTCGTAAAGTGTTGCAGGCGCCTTCTAGACAGAGAGGTGATGATATTCTTATGCTACACCCTTGAAGAGTAGATGACCTTGTCGTGGTTATGACCTTTTGGTTGACCGTGTCTTTTAAGCTTTGACAGTGAAGGGATTACGTGTAGAGCCTCATTCCCCAAGTGTGGTTTACATGTTTCTATCTGGTATGGTCGGTGGGTTGACCATAATAAAGATATCGCCGTCTTGCATCCGTACTGGTGACTTTGTAGTAATTGTTGCTATGGTGAAGCTCTGGCTGGTATCAACAAACGAGCAAGTAAGTTGTCCACGACCACGAGCTTTTGGCGGTATGGATCAAAAGTTGGACACGACTACAAACCCTGGATGGCTGAGATCATGATCCTCGACAGGGGTAGTGTGGCGGCTACGGCACGATACTTGGCAGTAAGGAGTGGCTGTTACGGCAGGATCCTTGGCAGGAAGGAGTGGCAGCTACGACACAATCCTTGGCAAGGAGGAGTGGCGGCTACAGGGGAGAATGTTGCGACTTCGGGAGCGAACGTTGAAGCGGAGCGGCTTATGGAGAAAAACGTTGAAGAGGCTCCTTCTGAGTTGTGGCCATGTCCGTATGAGTTTTGGCAAGAACTTTTTTATTTCTCCATTAAATCGATAATGGTAATGGGAAGGTTGGTTTCTTTTGGCTCCTCCAGTCTCTCGTCCTGACGAAGAAGTGGTGATGATTGGAGGCGGTCATGCTCGAAGAAATATTAGGAGTAGCGGCGGCTCTGGCTCTAGTAGTAAGAGGCGTCACGTCATAGGGGATGCTTCTGATGTCGCTGGTGTTGGTGGTAGAGGATGTAACGCCATGGGACGTGCTGACTGCGCTTTCGAATGGTTCATTGGTGTTGGACATTACCTTTTTGCTCTCGTCCGATACGGCCACATACTCTATTCGCTTAGGGTATCTCCATGATACTGAATTTTCGGGTTGCAAATCCGAGTTTATTGTGTGACGCAATCCTGGCCGCGAGGAGTCCCCAGTTGTCCTTTATTGTCTGTGTAACATCTTTATGCCGATCCGCGAAAAGACGGAGGATCTCCAGTCCCCGGGCGCAATTCCACTGAATCTATCTTTTCTTGGACGATGCATTTCAGAGCATTACATTCACTGATAGGATGATTGACGAGCCTGTGGTAATGGCAATACTTGGGATTTGCCATTTGTTCTTCATTTGGTAGGCGCCTAATAGGAGGTAGTTTGATGGCATCGTCTTGAATCCATACTTCCAGGAGTTCGATTACTTTCTAGATCGGGAACGGGAGGTTTGGAGCAGCATATCCAGTTTCTTGTTGTTGCACAGGAACCTTAGCCGCGACCTTCTGGGGTGAAACCATCTGATGCGCTGGTGCCACATGTTTGGGTTGTTGTTCCGCTGCTGGAGTTTTTCTCTTTCTCCCTTCATTAGCGATTGACTGGAGGTTGGATATTTTATTAGAAAGACACCTGCTTTGCTTAATGTCTTTACGAGCTTTTTCATTCTTGAACGATTCGGATCGACTGAGTAAAGCAGCAGCGGATCTCTAGCAGCCTCTGATGCAATATGGGAATTGATATTTTGCAGGAAGGATGCACATAATGAAATCACATTTTCATTGCGAGGATTCTGATGAGAACGTGATAAATCCCACGAGTCTTCTTTCTGATCTTGAGGAAACATCTTTTGATCTTCATCAGCAGACAAGTTAGCTTGGTGGATACCTTTCCATTCAGCGTGACCATAGGCTCCATCCTCCTCACTAGGAGTAGGAATGAATCTTGGAAAAAGGACTATCATCATCAGAATTGATCCAAAATGAATGGTTGATAGCGCTTCCCACAGAATGGATACGCGTTGGTTCCTTTGACAGTTAATCTGTGAGCACTTTCAAAAGCGTAAACACTCCGTCCTGCGTCTTGACAATAGTAGCTTGATTCTCGACAATATCATTCATGATTTTCGTCAAATCATGAATAGTTATTAAATATCGAGACTCCATAGCCTCGACAATGGTTTTGAATGAAAGAACGGATTCAGGGATAACATGTGGAGTATTTTCGGTGTTAGGAGAAGTAAGATTGGGATTTAGGGTTTCTGAAGCATTCCTAACATCAACCATCTTGAGAAATTTAGGAAATTGAAAATAGGTTTGAATTTGGCCTAAGACTAATTGGGATGAAAATGAAATTGGGAATTGAATTTGCAACCGAGAGATTTAATCTCCCACTGTGGTCGCCAATTGTTTATGGGTGAAAACTGTTTTAGCTGATTTTGATAATTTTCGGTGTGTGGATGAGAAACGAATCTAAACCCTAAACAATACACTGCATGGGAGTACTTTTGATTCGAGAGATCAATCTGTACAATCCTGGCCTAAACCAAGAAATGGCCGTTCCATGCTTGCTTCGGTCACAAAGTGAAGGAGAAGGGTTGGTCTTAGGGAGGGAAGCGAAGAAAGTGTTGAGACCAGAATAGTTGATTCTGAAGGTGTGGCTGTTTTATGACTTGTATCAGAAAGTGGAACTGGAATGAAAGGTATCAGTTCTTTGTTGATTTCTGGATACTGTGATGTTGCCGACCAAAACCTTGTCGTTTGGTGTAAATAGGTGAAGCCTATTTATACAAGTCATATTGAAACGTACCCTGGTCTCGTAGGAAGTGGAAACGATTGAGTGGTGGAAGAATGGAGTAACGTATAACCGCCAGAAACCCATGCTTCCATGATGAAGGAAGTGGATCCGTTTACACCCGTTACTTCTTGCCGCCATTAATTGTCCTACTTAATGACACTTTCCTATAACGGGCGTATTGCACGCCGCACGCTGTAAACCGCCAGACTAATAGCCTGATGAGTATCCCCCAGTTTGTAACATATTTGATGTCTCGAGTGTTTTCGTGGAAAACATGTAGCATTTTGCTACGTGTGGCAAGTTAAAATCAAGAGGCTTGCCGTAGGAAAATAGCATGTGATGCCATTAGGATCGTCTTGGCCGGTCGCCTAAAACTTGCCGGAATTCTGTTAGTTCGGTGGCGAACTTAGATGGGTGAGATCGCATCTCATGAGGAAGGGTAGCCGTTGATTATGGCTACCTTGTGTTGGCGCCTGATAATGGCGCAGTGGCGTTTTGGTGTACGCCAGAGGCAATGCGGCATGGATGGCATGGCTCGTGCATGCCAGTGGCGCCTGGTGATGAGTGCCAAATATTGCCTATTTCTACATCTTTTTATTGGCATTTAACTCATCTTTTGTGCTCAGAAATCAGATATTATCCCAGTTTCTGTGTTTTCTTTGTTTTCAAGAATAAATATTTGTACTAATTAGTTTTGTGTTTTTAGGTAGTAAATAAAGCTTGGAGAAATTGAGGAGCCAAAAGAGCAGAAAATTGGAGGCAAGAGTCTATGGAGCAGAAAGCCAAAGCCCGCGCGCGCATCAGTTGCAACCCAACAAGGAGCAACCCATCTACAAGATATGGGCTTGAGCTATCCAAGACCCGACCCATCACCCGGATCCGAGTCCGTTCCTTCTGAGCCGTGAGATTTCACCCATCCGCATCCAACGGTCGCTGCCTTCCTCACATCATTTCTTGCTGCTCCCGCTCAACACCAAAACAGCCCGATTCTTCCTGAGCCGTTCAGATCTCGCCATCCGCATCCAATGCTCGCTCCGTCATTCCCATCAACACTCAATATGCCCGCTCAGCAACAAAATCACCTATACCTACCCCATTCGACCAAATCCATTTCTCTCTTCATCTTCTCTTTCTTCTCCATACCACCTGCAGAGAAACCCATCTTCTCGTCCCTCTCCCCGACCATACCATGGCAGAGCCACCACATCACCACCTCCATCATCTCCTTACCCTGACAACAGCCACAGCCACCCTAGTTCTACCCATCTTTACCTTTAGCTTCTTCCATAACCTAGAAGCTAGGGTTGAGATAGCTAGAACTCTAGGGTTTTCACCAACAGCTCATGCATGGAGTCAGAGACGAGACAAGGCAGAGAAAAGAGGTTTGGGTGAGAATTAATTGCAAGCTTTGAGTGTTTTGTGAGATATATATTTGGTTGTTCTTCACTTTTAGAAAGACAGTCTGTTTTAGGGTTTAATTTTGTAACTTAATTTCAATTTTTTTTTATTTCTTTGCATGATGTTCTAAATCACTTGACTAGGGTGTAGAACAAACCCTTAATCTTATATTGAGTTAACTCTTGTTCAATTTATGTTCTTGATGTGTGTATTGTTTTAGGATTATTAACCAATTGTTGAGCAAATTTCCTGTGATTGGTTGTACTATAAGAAGACAACCAATACTAGGGGATAATTTGTGAATTCAATTGGCAAAATCTCCACCTGAGACCTTCAAGGAAAAGATAAGAACACAAATAGAGTTAGGTTACCTTAGTATAGGATTAAGTGGTGAGTTCAATCACCCTAGTGCCACACAAATCACAGTTACAAAATCTCTTGCTCATTAATACCTTAGTTTAGAGTCAAAGCAATTCCAACTCAGTCGTATCGACAACCACAAACAACCCTGACTTGAAATCAGTTCACCTTTGAATTACACTTCCTTGATATCAGTTAAGAAGCCTTTAGATCAGTCACACACACTCCATTTCTCTGTGGGATCGACCCGTATTTGCCCTGTTTTACATTGTAGACACCGTGCACTTGCGGTTTAACACGTAGGAAACATCTTTTAAAGACCTACCAAGTTTTTGGCGCCGTTGCCGGGAAATTGGTAGTGTGCTGCATTAATCATTTGCTTCATCTTACTGATTTCCAGCTTGGTCTTGTACATAATTGCTTGCTCCACTGTTTTTCAACCCATCCCTGTATATACTTGCTTTGAAGTGTTATTTGTATTCCTTTGTTAGTATAACTTAGCTGTGAATTTCCTTTGTTTATCTGCCTGTCTCATTCTACATCATAGTTACACTTTGTTAGTATACTTGTGTTTCTTTTTACTTTTGGTGTTATAGTGTGACTTAGTAGTCTAACTATCTGTTCACCCTGCATTTCATATTTTGGTTTCTTTCAGCTGTAATCTGCATATACTTTGTATCATTATTTAGTAGTATAACTTAGCATAGCTTAGGTTCTTTCATTTCTATATCATATACCTTGTATCCATAGGTTTGTTGTAATTCTGCATTATTTCAGCTCTTCTTATTAAGCTAGGAATCATTTGTATCATAACCTGTGCATCTCTGCTACTGTTATTGTATGATGTTTATTGCATTTCAGTTAGCTTGTCATTGTAATCCCAGAAGAGCTAATCCTTTCTGTTGAGCTAACAGGTACAAGCTGTGCAGCTGAGCAAACCCAAGGAAGAGAAGAGTGAGCAGCAAGGATCGATTTGTGGAATTGCCTAAACCCAGTTTTTAATGGTGGTAGTGTATCTCAAACCACCTTTACCTGAATGACTCCATGATAGTTGAGTTGCATGCTAGTTGAGTGTGATATCTCTTGTGTTGTATCCCTGAGCCAAATAATACCATGATGTATGCATATGTGATTTTGCCACCTCCTTCATAAGCCTTACCTCACTGCAATTCACATTTCTACTCTGTGGATCTGTGCAATACATTGCATCATCATTGTATAAGCACCTGTATCAACCTTGCATAACAAATTAGCTATCCTGCTAGGTATTGCTCATACATGAAATCATTGTTCTGTGAGCTCTATACTCTTAACTTCCATTGCCCTGTGCCCAACTCCAGCCCCTGAAGCTGTGAGTTGAGCTGTAACTTGGATAGCCAAGTTAGCTGAAAGCTCAAGTGGAGTCAACTGTGACAATTGACATCAACTCAGACCATTGACATCAACTGAGTGAGTTGATGCCACACACCCTCTACCCTTATGCATGCTTGATCTTGTTGTAGACCTTGTATGAGCTATCATCTGCCAAGATTGCTGCCAGTATCACTTGTGCAACCCTGAAAGTCTGCCTTCAACTGAGCTAAGCCATCTGTCCTGCAATTTTTGGGTTTAACCTGTGAAAAGTAATATCAACCAAGCCAGTTGACACACCCTGAGCATGCTGTAGAGTTCTAGCATTGCCTATTTGTTGTGCCTTTGCTACATCTGTGGAGTTGTATCTACATAAAGCTGATTTTTAATCTCTATGATGCTTTGAACTGTTATGCTTTGAAGTGTTAGCATCAACTTCTGCAATTTGTGTGTGAATTAGCTTTTGCAATTGTGTTATCAGCATCCCTGTGTGAATTAGCTCCTGAAATGTGTGTAAACCTTTGGCGTTTGAGTGAGTGTTGAATAGCTGAATTAGCGATAGCAACTAGCTTGGTTTTCAAATACACAACCCAGCACATGCTTCACCATTGAGTGAGCACATCCCTCAACCCTGTGCACCATACACAGTTTTTAACTCTCTTTGTTCACCTGCCAAATCTGAGCTGTGCATCAGCTCTGCTGTGTGCTACAATTTGTGGGTATTTACTTGTGCGTTGAGCTGCACATTACCTGCACTGTGCCTTGCCAGTGCTGGGTACAACATGTCCTGCACAAACTGTGCTGTGCTGTGTTGTATGCTTGAAATTGTGTAATTTTTGTTGTATGTCTCACTGAAGCCCACACAAACTGGGCTGCTAACTTGCCAACCTAAACTGAGCTGTTGGGCTGCTTAAACTAAACCCTCAACAGCTGAAGCCCATAACAACTGGGCTGGAACCCAGTTCCACTGGGCTTTGCATAACCAGTGCACAAGCTGAAGCCCACTTAAACCAAACTGAAGACCACTTAAACCAAACTAAAGCCCACTGTGCACTGGGCTTTGCACACAACCTGTGCAACATAATCTGTGATGGGCCTAACCAATGCTGAGCTTTGCATAACCACTGAAGCCCACATAAATTGGGCTGTGCATTTACAGCAACTACCAGCACTTCTGTGTAGTGAGGTGGTGTGTCACCCCTATGAACTTAGATTCCATGTGTTGAAAATTAATTGGCTGTATGCATGTTAGGCCAATATTGTGTTGTTTTTGTGACCAACTTGATTACCTAACATGAGAGGATTTTGGGATGACACTAGGGATGAAGAACCCTCACATAGGTCAATCAGAGAGTTTGCTTACAGGCATGCCTCACAGTATGAACTCCCCACGGTCCATGATGATTTTAGGGAATACCATGAACCATCTCAGGGCCCTGACCCTGACTTCACATACCCTAATCATTATGACCACATGTATCATCAACCACCATGGGAGGTTGAACAATGCTATCCTCCAGTGAACCCTTGTATGCAGTCAATAATGGAGAACCTCAAAATCATAGAGCAAAACAATGCCATACTTGAATTGAATGCAATGCATGATCATCCATATATCACAATGTCTGAATTTCCCTTCTCTAGTGACCCTTGTGCACAGACATGTACTGAATATCCATATGAGGCATGCATACCCACTAGTGAAGACTCTCCTTCAATTGAACAGCTTCACTTGTTCTTAAGAATGAATCTGACTCAGTTACAAAATGAAGAATGGAAGGAATTTCATGATAGGATGATTATTGTCCCTAATAAAGTAAATCTTGAAAATAGTGTTTCTATTCCTACTCATGCAACTAACACTGAACATAAGCCTAATCAAGAGGTAAATGAGTGCACTATAAATGCTACAACTTTGAATAGGGAAATGCATTTTTGTTATGATGATGATGATGATGAATATGATATGTTAGAAGAGCATGTGTATGCTGAAAATATGATGAAACCTTTGGGTTCAGAGACATTAAGCTTCTCTTCTGTGAACCTTATGAATGATGCTTCTTCAAATATTCATACATGTGATGCTGATTTGGGGTTTGAACAAGTGTCCTGTGAAAGTGAGCATGCTATATCACCTGTTTCTTCTGATTATCTTATGCATGAGGTTGAAATTTTGGATAATGATGATTATGACATGGAGATTGATGAATTTTTCTATGCTAGTGAACATGATTTACCTTCTCCTGACCTTAGGAAAGTGTGTCATGGTGCAAATGATCTTATACATGAAAACAACTTAGATGTACCTAATCTCTCTCCTAAGGCACAGATTGAAATTCCTCCACCAAACCTAGGTGTAGCTTGTAACAAAATTGCAAAACCAACTTTTCTGAGAATTCCTAATTTAGGCCTAAAGCTTTGTGCTTCCCAAGTCCTCTTGGACTATTTTGCATCAAAGTATAACACCTTTAAGGAGCCACAGTTGGAATATGTATGTCTGCCTGTTCTTAGCAAAACTCATTTTGAGTTAGACCTTGTGCATGATGTACCTTTAATTTTGCAAGATTTTGTGCTCAAAAACACATCTGTTGACAAGTTTAGGTTTGAGGGAAAATCATTCTCATATGCAGTCTTACTTGCACTCTCATGTTATATATGTGTAAGGCTGTTGATGTTTGTACATATTTTCTATTGGGTTGATCGTCAACTCTTTAGATTGTTGGTATATGGTAAATTTTTCTTGTATATAATCCAGTAGGGCTTGTTAAATTTTCTATCTTGAATCGGTTGAGCCTCCTTTTGTATATATTGTGCTAATCCGATATGGTCTCCGCTGAGAATATTGGATTCTAGCCTTGACTAATGAAGCTCTAACCTTGCTTTCGCCGATATCCGGTAATCTCTTCCCTTTTCTCTACTCAACATAGTTCTCTTGGTATGTGATTGTTTAAATTCTTATCATCTGTTGACACATTGAGGACAATGTTTGATTTAGGTTTAGGGGTGCATGTGCATTTGCATGTAGAGTTTTTAGTCTTTGTTTTTAGTCTTTGTTTAAAAAAAAAAAAAAAAAAAACTCTTTGTAAATATATACATAAAAACCTCCAACTTTTAGAGATTTTAGAGTCACTAGCATGCTTCTAGCTATGTTTACATAGAGAGTCTGACCGAAATAACAGAACTTGGAAGTACTGGAAAACACAATCGGGTTTCTTAGTTGATTAGAGCGTTAAAGTTGGATTTAACCATACCGGAGGGCGAATTAGGTGTTGTTTAGATATTCGGTAGTAGAATTGTGATCAACCATAGTGGAGACTACCCATTTTACATCAAGCGAGGCACCGACCTTCGGTTTTGTGACTTTCTAGAAAAGTCATTAGAGTGTGTGTCACCGTACGTCAATTCCGGGTAGGAATGGTGAGCTACCCAACTTTGCACCACTTTCATCACTATTTTTGATCTCTTGAGTGCTAATTTTGTCAATCATGAGGGTGACGTTTAAAGATGAAAACTCCTTCTAAATATCGATTTGCAGTTAGCATCACTCTCTCTCCCTCTCAACAACATCAACACATTCATAGAAACACATCATCGTCAGCAAGCGGAGCATCATCAGAATATTTGAAGAAAAGTTGAAATAGTCCAAGGTTCACGTGCAACAAAGAAAAGAAAAGAAAATAGGATGAGAATTAATGAAGTTTGTGAAATCAAGACAATACAAGTTTTATCGTTTTTAGTGTTATTTTCATTTCTTGTTTTTAAAAAAAAAAAATGTTTGTCAAGTTGTTGTGAAGTTCAGAAGTTCATCATCAGCTATTGAAGACCGAAGATTGAAGACGTTTCTATGAATGCTGAGAGAGAGTAATGTTAATTTCCGATCGGGTGAGAAGGTAAGTGAGTACTCCCACCCTTTCTAATGGTTGATTTCCTTTCTTAGAGATCATCAGAAAAAGATTCTTTTTGTCCACACTTCTGTGGAGTCTCCGAGAAATTATTTCGGAAGGTTATCCTTCTTACCTACAACGTGTGCAGGATTTCTCTCTTTATTCCTGCCTGCACACATGAGAGACTAAAAAGCGGTCTTTTTGAGTGCAATTATCATAAAACCCTATTAGTGAGGCAGAAGTCGAGGCTTATGATCACAATCGAATCCGAATTCTTTCATATGGTATGGTTATTTCTCGCTCGGACTTAAGGATGAGAATGCGTTCTTTAGTAGTTCTAACTTCGTGTTACTAGCATGCGAAACTTTATGTCCTCATAGCTCCTTGGATGCTTGAGACTCTTTTACACTACGAAGTTGGAGAAGGTTTTGTGGGTACACCTCTGGTAAACCCTCACGAGACTACAACTCGTCCACTAGGGACACCTAGGGGTTTAAAGGCTTAGTGCATACGCTAAATGCATTCGAGAGACCTGCGACAGGGGTATAGTTAGGATTTCTTAATTTGTGTTTCACTTGAGGACAAGTAAAATTCAGGTTTGGGGGTATTTGATGAGTGCCAAATATTGCATATTTCTACATCTTTTTATTGGCATTTAACTCATCTTTTGTGTTCAGAAATCAGATATTATCCCAGATTCTGTGTTTTCTTTGTTTTCAAGAATAAATATTTGTACTAATTAGTTTTGTGTTTTTAGGTAGTAAATAAAGCTTGGAGAAATTGAGGAGCCAAAAGAGCAGAAAATTGGAGGCAAGAGTCTATGGAGCAGAAAGCCAAAGCCCGCGCGCGCATCAGTTGCAACCCAACAAGGAGCAACCCATCTACAAGATATGGGCTTGAGCTATCCAAGACCCGAACCATCACCCGGATCCGAGTCCGTTCCTTCTGAGCCGTGAGATTTCGCCCATCCGCATCCAACGGTCGCTGCCTTCCTCACATCATTTCTTGCTGCTCCCGCTCAACACCAAAACAGCCCGATTCTCCCCCCGAGCTGCTTCGGATCTCGCCATCCGCATCCAATGCTCGCTCCGTCATTCCCATCAACACTCGATATGCCCGCTCAAAGAACAAAATCACCTATACCTACCCCATTCGACCAAATCCATTTCTCTCTTCATCTTCTCTTTCTTCTCCATACCACTGCGAGAGAAACCCATCTTCTCCTCCCTCTCCCCGACCATACCATGGCAGAGCCACCACCTCACCACCTCCATCATCTACTTACCCTGACAACAGCCACAGCCACCCTAGTTCTACCCATCTTTACCTTTAGCTTCTTCCATAACCTAGAAGCTAGGGTTGAGATAGCTAGAACTCTAGGGTTTTCACCAACAGCTCATGCATGGAGTCAGAGACGAGACAAGGCAGAGAAAAGAGGTTTGGGTGAGCATTAATTGCAAGCTTTGAGTGTTTTGTGAGATATATATTTGGTTGTTCTTCACTTTTAGAAAGACAGTCTGTTTTAGGGTTTAATTTTGTAACTTAATTTCAATTTTTATTTTATTTTTTTGCATGATGTTCTAAATCACTTGACTAGGGTGTAGAACAAACCCTTAATCTTATATTGAGTTACTCTTGTTCAATTTATGTTCTTGATGTGTGTATTGTTTTAGGATTATTAACCAATTGTTGAGCAAATTTCCTGTGATTGGTTGTACTGTAAGAAGACAACCAATACTAGGGGATAATTTGTGATTCAATTGGCAAAATCTCCACCTGAGACCTTCAAGGGAAGGATAAGAACACAAATAGAGTTAGGTTACCTTAGTATAGGATTAAGTGGTGAGTTCAATCACCCTAGTGCCACACAAATCACAGTTACAAAATCTCTTGCTCATTAATACCTTAGTTTAGAGTCAAAGCAATTCCAACTCAGTCGTATCGACAACCACAAACAACCCTGACTTGAAATCAGTTTACCTTTGAATTACACTTCCTTGAAATCGGTTAAGAAGCCTTTAGATCAGTCACACACACTCCATTTCTCTGTGGGATCGACCCGTATTTGCCCTGTTTTACATTGTAGACACCGTGCACTTGCGGTTTAACACGTAGGAAACATCTTTTAAATACCTACCACCTGGCGTAGCCATGGCCACTAGATTTAAGCGGCTCGTCGCCTAAAAATTTCCACAAGTCTGTCAGCTCGGTGGCGAACTTGGATGGCTGAGATTGCAATTCAGGAGAGAGGGTGGCCGTTGATTAAGGCCACATTCTGTTGGCACCTGTTAATGGCAGAATGGCATAGCCGCGTCTGTGGCGTTGTGGCTTGGCGACGTAGCCAAGGCTAGGATTTGGCGTCGTGGCCAAAGTTAGGGCTTGGCGGCGTGGCCAAGGCTAGGATTTGACCAAATCCAGGGCTTCGCGGCATGGCCAAGGCTAAAGTGGATCGTGGCATGTTTGTGGACTATGACAAAAAATTAGGATTTCGGCTAAAAAGTCTTTGTTTCGATCACGAAATCCTAATTGGAGTCCGTTATGGCATTGACCACGAATAGAAAGTGGATTAGCACGTAGTGGCGTTATTTGTGGCAAATTGGCATGTTACTGCGGCAGAGTGGCATGTTGGCATGCCGATTAATATGTTGTTGCGGCAGGGCATGTTTGGCTTGCCAGTTAGTATGGTGGCGCGACCAATATTTTTATAATCAAACCGGATGTCAAACCAGTAAAACTACTGGATCAGGGTTCACTGGGTTAACCAGTGGTTCAACCAGCGGCTCACTGGGCCTAATGTATATATAAAATAACTACTTAATTAGCTGAATGTTAAGGACCTAACCTAATGTCGCGGATACATACGAATGGGAGATGATGGTCAACGACTCCCCGTCTTTCACCTTGTTAACTTATTTTCCCTTGTTATTTGAACTCTTTACATTTATGCCATTCAAACCCTAATCTAAATTAAAGCATCATCTTCTTCTTTCACGACCATCACACTTCTCTCCTTAATTATATAGCATAAGTTTTTCTTCATCTCTCAAAAATGACCGCAAGATTATGTTGC
>JAJJWW010006626.1:0-38957 GCA_023531295.1 Papaver armeniacum | reverse complement strand
CGCCCCTAAAAGTGCCAGGATTATTTAGCCCATCGCCAACCATTTTGATCCTAAAGTCCTAGTGTTTTTGTAGTATGGGTCATTAAAGATGGGCAGATCATAAAGAATGGGTCATTGATGACCGACGCCGCAAACAAGTTCTGGCGGCCAAGCTTCAAGGAAAATCTTAGTGCATCCACAGCGGAGACTAAAACCAAATTTTGGTCGAAAACGCGTACACTACGGAGAGGAGTAAAGACCAAATATTTGGATTAAAACCAAAAACCAAACTATATTTGGTCTTTGGTTTAGTTTTTAGTCGAGCGTACATTAAAGTTATTACTGATGGGGCATAACTCAAAGTTAGAACTAAAAAAAAAAAAAAAAAAAAAAAAAAAAAAAGCGCCCACCCATATTTTAGTCTCCCTCCACTTTGCGTTACAACACGGACTAAACCCAAATTTTGGTTTTTTTTTTTGCTCTTTGCTCTTTGGTTATGGTCGCACCACTGCAGTTGCTCTTAGGTGACCTTTAATTCAAACATGTTATCGAGAAAGAGTCCTTTTTTTTACTTCCAGATTTAGTCATTTGATAAGGTTGAGAAAGTCATTCTTTTTTTCCCTTTTCTGCCGAAGAACTTTAAAGCTATTATTATGAACTATATTATTCTCGTCTTTCTTCTATAGTTCTATTTGTTTTGTAACTGTATTGGCTAGTTAGTTGGGATGATCTCACCGTAAATCAATTGGGCCAACCTGCCAGAAGGCCTGAAGGGAGGGAGTATAATTTATGGTTATTTTTCGTCAAATAAAACCTAACGCAAATGTATAATTTGATATAAAAAAGATTGTAATCATATGGTGGTAGTCTTTAGGATTTTGAAAAGCTCTCTTTTAGTCTTATTAATCGGCAAGTAAAGTAGAATATAACATATGTAAAAATCAGTGACTTCGAAATTAATTTTATAAATTTTATCTCGTTGGAAAGATTTTAAAGAGATCTACACAATGAGTAAAAAGAACAATATCAAATTTAAACTTTCTACGAAAAATTTGGAGGTGTTTCTCCTTTTAGGCACAATTATGCAAACCACCGCAAAAGATGCATAAGACATTATGCGGTCATAATTTGGTTTATGCATCAACTAATTTTACGTTGCAACTTAATAAAATAATAAAGCGATGTACTCCCACGATTTCAGGAAAAAGTGATATTTTCATTTATTTTTTTCAATTTAGCCTATTTTTAGAAAATGTCTTGATTACAAAAAAAAAAAAAAAATTATATTCCCACTACAGCGGTGTTTTGTTTTTCTTCGGGCAACCCTCCCCACCATGACAACGATGTTTAGTTAACTTTGAACTTTGACTTCTTGACCAAGATCAAAGCATTAAATTAAATTTGACTATGCTCAACCGCATTTTTAAAATTAACCGCACAATTTCCTTTCAGAATCTAGGACTCTAGGACTTCAATTACTACTATGTTATGAAGAGAATGGAGATTATTTAACTTCAGTTTTATCCTTCAAAAAAAAAAAACCGCCTAACCATTTCTTACTGACCCGTTTTACTTAACATGCTTGGGCAAACATTGTTAGTTGTTACATTAATAATTCGTGCTGAAATTTGTCTTTGAACCACCTTTTTTTTTGTTTTGAAAAAGATGGGTACAAATATTGAAAGCTATCAGGGAGACGATAGTCTCACCATTCAGCCAAATAAAAAGAAAAATAAAAAATTCGTAAAATTCTAGTAATATACCAAAATATCAAAATGGATCCTAAATAGGTAAAGAATTACACCTAGTTGCCCAACTTTTAAAAGCGATAGCAAGATCGGAATAAGAAAACCCTGCACCAAGCATAAATTGTAAGGCCCCAAAACTCGTCCAGCTATTTGACCGGCCAAGAGATGATTTAGCCGTTAATGACTTGATTAATCAAATATAAACAATAATTAAGAGAAAATTACTCCAACAATAATTTGGTCATGAAACTAGTACAATTGGATATATCTTTGAAAAATTATGAAAAATGGCCTACTTGATCGTGTCAATCGAACATCGTACGAGATATGCAAAACTCCTTTAACGAAAACCAAAAATCCTTCTCTCATATATTGATTAATTTAAAAACCTAGGCTGAATCTTCAAAATCAGATGCAAAAGTCAATTTCCATGGTGACTAATTTCAATGAAGAGTAATCCTTAGGACTTCAAAGGGGCAAAAAGATAAATTAAGGGCTGGGTTGTGGATTTGAGGAACTGATGGATGACACAATATCTTGAACGGTATTTTTATTTGCTATTCTTTCTTAGATTTGTTTAGATCTAATTTCATGATAGGGGTAAATCTCAATTTTGATAGGGATCAACTAGAGAAATTGATTATTTTTTATCTTGTTCTTGTACTTTTTTAGTATGTCCTGGTTGCTGAATTCTTGTGTCATCTTTTTGTATTGACACTTCTAAGAGCAACTGCAGTGGGCGACTAAACCCATTTATTTGGTCTCGAACTACGCGAAGACGTGATCACCATCGATCAAATACCAGACTAGTACAAGAGTTCGAGAGTATATTTGGTCAGACCAAAGACCATACCCATTTATAGTCGAGCGGTGATATAATCTCCGTTTCTCAACGGGAGGTTATATAGTGTACGCTTGACAACGGGCGGTTATATAGTGTTCGTCCCACGGAGAGGCGGGCATATAAATTACGCCCCAATGGCGCGGTGAAGAAATGTACGCCTCATCGGCGTAGCTGAAGTTAACGCTTGGAATGAGGCGTTGATATACCCACCGCCCCAATGAGGCGAAACTGAAGTTTACGCCTGGCATCAGACGGGCATATAGTTAACGCCTCATTCAGACGTTCATAAAATTTACGCCTGATGCCAGACGAACCTACCCCATACTGATTTCGAACCTTTCTCACTATTGGCGTTACAGAAATATTACGAATCTACACTACACCAAATTCTCGATTCGTAATGTAACCGAGCCAAGCATACTAAATCTAGGTTGTAACGGATCTTTTTGTTGCAAAAGTGGGTGTTACATTTTTTGTAACGGCAATGGGGCCGTTACTTAATTTTGGTTGTAACGGCCCTCGTAATGTGTGAGCCGTTATTATTTTGCCACGTGGTAATGCTTATTTCGGGCCGTTACGAATTTTTTTGTAACGTTGTTGTAACGACTAGAGTCAGTTACTAACTTTTTGCAATAAAGTAGAAAAATTCTTGCCAATGATAGGTGCAATATTTGCACTAGTTAGTACTCAAATGCTTTGCTTTCTTGATAGTTTTTGTATCATTATGCTTTGATTTTGTTTGCTTTTGAGTTTCTTAGGTGTTTGAGATCATCTTAACCAAAAGGAAGTGGAACTAGCTCAAATCCGAGATTTCTTTGCATAACCTTGAAGAGGACGAAAATTCGAAGTTAATGGCGAAAGAATGAGGTCATTCCGACTTCATATGAGAAAATTAAGCGCAACTGAAGCAAACCAAAGTTGTGAAAATTGTAGGATGCACAGAATTGTTAAAGGCAGGCGACACAATTACTCGGGGGCAGCCACCTGGTTGAAGCTATTGTTAGGGCATCCCATATCTTCGGTTCGGGGCGGTGAATAATGCTGCTAGGTGTGAGTACGGAACGAGACCCGACGATGGAGTTACAAAATCGATAGGATGCTTTTAAATCGCAGCGATGAAGCATCGGCAATGGATTGGCGATCTTTGGTGACGAAAGAGATGTTGCCGACGTTTAATCGGTGTTGCCGGCTCGTGATGATAATCGAGAAGCAAAGAAGATCAACAATGGTGGAAGATCATGACGCCCGTGCCGGGCGATAATGGAGTCATGGAGCTGTGGTTTGGTGGCTAGATGAATATGGAGATCGACAGTTCTGGGAAGAAAAGCTTGGCTGTTAATGGAGAAGCTGATGATATGATGACGAGAAGCTAATGGATGAAGCTGCAATGGTTTAGAAAGAAATCATGGCAATGAGAAACAGAGAATGGAGCGATGAGACTGAGCTTGAGTTGGTTGTAGATTACAGTTAATGAAGAGTTTAGGCTCGACAGTGATTGGAGGAGATGGAATGCCTGAGTTTACTGCCATAAACGATGAAGTTACTGCCGCTGGGTATTAATGGTGTTTCGGTGGCTGCGACAATGCAACTGCAGTCGATGTTAGAGATGAATAGAGCCGAGTGGTGCTGGCAGTTGATGGATATCGATGGAGCTCAGGTGATGGAGAAGATCTCAAAATGGTATTGACTGAGCAGCAAAAGATGGAGAATACCAGATGTTTAGAGTTTTCACGGAGAGTCTGGAGAACGAGAAAGTACCGACGGATTTTGGAAATCCGAGAAGAATATATTTCTCACGGATGGGAGACTTAGTGGATGGTCAAAAGCCGGAAAGAAAATCCAGGACTTTTAAAACTCACGGAGTGATGTGTGGTCGTGGCTCCGGCATGAGGAAAATCAAAATCCGTGGGAGAAATAATTCTCACGGAGATGCGAGTGTCCCGCGGGTTTGAAGAAATATAAATTCTGTTGTTAGTTGAATGAGCTGGACTTCTCAATTTATCAAGCAAGCCCAATGGAACTGTAACATTAGCATACACGGCCGGGTTCTTGGATTTGACTTATTGAGAAGTTTGGCAACTTTTAGCAACCATTGGGCGCAGGTTTGAGCACGGGATTTCTACACTCCGGGAACACCTATTTAAGAGAGTCATCTTTTAGGTACATCTTTTTAGGATACTTTGGAGAGAAGAGAGAAGAGGAGCTAGGGTTTGGAGTTGGAGATTTTTCTACAACCTAGGGTTTGTTTACCTATTCTCTTTTATTATTTTTCATGGGTTTTAAGAAATCCATGAGTAGCTAATCACCTCATATTGGTTAAGGATGTAGTCGGATATCACAAACATGCTACTAAATTAATATATTGGTTTTGTTATCTCAATCAAATTGTTATTGTCTTGTTCTACCATTTATTATCGTTTATGATTGTATGATTGTTTGTTTAAGAGCGCTATTAAATGAGCATGAATGCATTTCTAAAGCTAGGCTAGGGTTTTGAGATACGTAATTGTTGATAACCCTTTTCATAAGTAGCATATTGTGATTACCAATTGTATTCAAAACCTTTGTGTGATTGCAAGTAGAAGCTTGACCTATGTTAAATAGTTTACTCATAGTATTTCTATTGCATGGATTAGTCTAATTCTTAGAACTTAAAGCACTTGGAGGATTAAACCTAATAGCACGCTGCATTAGGTTGTTCGCTAAGTAGTATTCATATTTTCATCGTTATGGTATGTGATGACATAAGGAATTTACCCGGAGTATGCTCTCGATGGGGTACTTTAGGACTCTTGATAATGAATGATTGAGTGACAACACCAGTTATTAGTCGAAGTGCATGTCTTATGATTGATGATGAACCCTTAACCAGTATTCTCAACTTATTGAATCTCTATATTCATTCTTCGCTATTATTACTAGTTTAATTATTTTAGACCTAAATCAAAAATCCCCAGGAGTTACTTAAGTTTTCAATTACGAATAACAACCCATATCTCCTTGTGGAACGACCAAGTTCTTATTACTATACTATTATTTATAATTGTGAAGTGAAAGAACTTAAATTATTTTTGCGTCGGCTGACAACCGGCCACCAGTCAACCTTGAACAGGTCAATATTGGTCAATATTGATCAGGTTGGACTGGATTCATTTGTCCGGAAATAAGCTCAATTTAAGTTCAATAATTTTTTGCATACACCTTTCAATACATTCATAACCACACTCAACAACAATTTCTTCAATTTATGCTTTCACATTCATTCAATTCATCTCACATTCATATCACAAAAGAACTAAATTTCTCTAAGTACCAAACTTTTTTTTTGTTAAGTATCAAATTTCTAAAGGAATACATGGAAGGTTCCAAATTTCTAAGGGACTCATATAAACTTACTAACTACCTACAAAACTTGAATACATGGAACTTACAAATCTTTGAAGTCGCTTTGTTCTCTACCCTTTACATGAAATAGGGCATCATTCAAATAACCGCAACTAGTTCATTATATCCTTTTGAGCTTGCTTTGTTGAAAGCTTGGGCATCGAAAACTTGATGTGGCAATCCTGCAAAATACAACAGCAATATATTATAACAAGTAAATAGCACTCGTATACTCTAATCGCTATAGGTAGCCTCAAAGTGCGGCATTAGTACGAAAAGACAACGGAAACCATGAAATTTGGAATAAAATTCAGTCGGTTCTTATGGCGTTAGTATGAATAAAAACATTACTGCTTATAACCGATTTGGTTCCATGAATGTGTTTGTAGTGAAAGCTGTTGAGTTGCAATTGAATCGGAGTCATGTTGTCTTGTGTGTATTAGAATACTGCTATCGTTCTTTGTGGTGCAAAAATTTGAGGTTGCTAGTGTTGTTCCTTGTTCGTTCATTTCACTTTGAATGAATCCAACAAAAAAAGAACACATAAGAAACAAGAGGTAATTAGGCTAAAGACACCAAAATTCATCGTAAGGTAGTGACAAAAAACTTTTAAACGTGGCGATGATAGCTTGAACACAGAACTATTGTTTCTACAATACACTTCTTACGATTCAAAAGTTATGTAATAACCTCCAACACTCTCCACCGAATAATTCATTTTCTATAACCAACTTGGGATCAAACAAGCACATTACCAAATTACCATGATGAGACACGAGATCAACATGAATCTAAAACATTTCAATTTAGTGTATATCGAAACTTACAAACGGTACCAGGATAACCATTGATCTCCTTGCAGCCTCCCCCCTGGGGACAAATATACTCGACAAGAAAATGGAGAAACTGCAAAAGAGTTAATATTTATACCAAGAAAACCACTATGCATTCACAATGCATTAACTACAAAATTGACCCACATGAAGTCAATGATGCGCCAAGAATGTATGAATGTAACTCTACGCAGGGACTCATAAGTCGTAACCCTACCAAAAGGCAACAAAAACTCAACATTACCCCACACTAAAAGCATGAAAACTTACTTAGAAATAACATCGGCAATTTCATTAGTCTTTGGAAAAGATTTTACTAAACCTGAAAGCAAGGAATAGCAAAGCCTATAAGCAATGAATAAGAAATTTACTTCACTTAAAATTCTTGAAGGTCTGCAAATGTCATCGGTCTCTGTCATATCCAATGGATATGGCTCCCCTTTCACCAAGTAAATAGGTTCACTCTCTGGCCAAGTCCAGGATCTGAAAACCACTGTAGCAACATCTCATCCTTGCTATTTGAATAACAACCATCACCAATTCTCTGTCATATCTACGACACCATCATACCCTTGGCAGGAAACATTAGCCTTTTACTAACTCCCCTCTTCTTCGTCAGTGTTTAATCAACTGCATTGTCTTGTTGATCGATCAGCATTCGTCAGTGTAAACAATTATCCGCAACTCAAATCTTTGGTGAACGGTACTACTAAATTTTGTATGCACCCAAAATTGAATGTAATTGGTTTGTTCAATTTCTTGTTTCTCTAACTTGGGTTATTGTATTCCTCGCAGAAGTGGCCACCAAATAAATTTCCAAAGATTCCCGAAAACGAGAGTCATGAATGAGTAAGGCGTTACGCCTCTAATGTTCTTTTTATGTCCATATTCTCGGCAACAAAGGCATCTATTATACCTTACGTATTGGATGCTCCAAGGTTACCAAGCGACATACATACCATCAATATTGGAAGTACATCACCTTTGATCGGGGATGCAAGCAAACCCCAAGAGAGAACCTTAAAGGAAATTATCAAGTACAATTTGATCCATTCGGCGATAACTTAGGATACCACATAAATGACCGCACTTAAGTTAAAAAGGAAACAACGAAAAAACTTTACGAGAAGTAGAGAAGCAAATCTTTTACATTGTAACGGGGAAATTTGGACTTTAGTTGTGTCGTACTTGATGAAAAAGAATCTCCTTAAATGTGAGAACCGAAACGACCTAGTTTCTTTAAAAGCGGTGATGAACTAAACTACTACTTCAACGATTTATTAGATCCATACTTTTTACAAATCCGTGAGCTCCTAGAGCAGACCTACTAGACTCACCCCGCTTGGGAAACACTTCCCACACAATCAAAGGATTTATTGGCTGACCCGGATGCATAATTTTGCGAGAATCAAGCTTTAAGCGTCCCTTTAGTTACATGATACTACGAGCAAATATTATATACTTGGGAGAACTTCACAACTAAAAAATGCGCAAGTGCATCATCACGGCAAAAACCTTTGCTTGTTCTGCTATAAGAATGCGCAAGTGCATCATCACGGCAAAAAAAAAAAGATGGGGGAATATAGTTTCTAACTTGCAGTGTGATTACGATATTGTCCTGCGGTTGTCAAAATCATCCATATTAAGGACCCTATCACACAAACACTTAGGAAAAATACACTTAATCATTGTTTCACACACATCATCCGGCAAATTTTCACAAATCTACGAGACAAATGTTCCAATAGAACATGGCGATCATGAATTTTTAACTGCAGGCCTCCACGATCCCTTGAATTCTTGATTCTCTACTTTAATGCAAAATACACATATTTCCCTAAACTATTGTAAAGTGCATGTTAAAAGGAGGCCTTTACGGGGAGTAGTAAGCTAAAACAAAAATTGACCATAATACGAGATATAATATTGTTTACGTCAAGCTTTTGAGTAAGAGATTTTTCACCTTTGTGTCCACGGTAGCAATGAGAAGCAAAACATGCACTGGCAGAAAGTCTAGTAACGGCCGGCTTACGGATGGAACCACAAATTTCTGTAATTAGCATTTCAATGACTAGATTAATTTTGTCCCGTGATTGCAAGTGACTCCAATCCTCAATCGTAATCACATTCACAATCGGTATAATGCAGAGGGTGTTTTAAAGATTAGTCCAAGAGCAAATGCAGTAGTAATTCATCCCAAGATCTTAATTCACCTCCAATTCCATCTCCATGTTCCCCCAATCCATGCCTCCATCATTCAAATGCAAACCCGTATGCCACTGTCTAAAAAACTATTAGGCCACACATTGAAATTTCTCTCCAATTTATATAAGATTTATAAAGAAGAAGCCAAATTGAAAAAGACATAATCAAAATCAAAAAAATGCAAAAAGAGTATGAGAATTAGAATCACCACCTTGAGATACGATAAGAGTAACGCCGATATACGATTTCTAGATACCAAAGGATTTTTCTCGCAATTAAACAAAAAAATTACTCGAGAATCTCAAAAAAAATAATCGAGAAAATCAAAACACAAATATGATAAAATCGGAGATGTAAAGGAGGTTTTACTCACTTTTTGGAAGAATCATATTATGATGATTTTGATTCTCATCTTTAACACGAAAACACCCAAAGAAAAAAACCCATAATTGTTTTCTTCAGGGATTCAGGATGAACCTAAATCGAACTCATTTCATAACATGGGCGGGCCGATTCTAAATCTTGAGCTAATCTAAGCTAAGGATTGATTTAATTTTTGAAACCACAGCTTTCTCTGGACAAAGATTTTACAAAGAAAATGAAATCTCCACCACTCTCCCCGAAAATTAAAAAGCAGGATGAAGCCCTAAAAATCGAAAAAAGATTAAAAAAAGCTTGTTGTTATCCTATTCGATTCATTATGGTTCGATAATTGAAGATTGAAAAAAGACTTATTAGGGTTTGATGATTGAACGATTCAAAGGGTTTCATATGCTCGGAGGAAGAGAAGAGGAAATTTGAAGAGAGAGGCAGAAAATTATAAATGAATCTCGATCTCATTTCACTAGGGTTATATCCTCAAAATCACGCATGTGAATGGCACACCCATGGGCGGAAGTATCCTCTAGTATTACTCATCATGGGTGGAAACATAGTACCACGCATGTGAATGGCACACGCACATACTCCAAGTGTTACGTCCCAAGTGTCACCAAGCGTGTGACTGACACGCCTAAAAAAATTTAATCGGCTGATCCGTGTTAAATTTTTGAAAATTTGTAACGGCTCCTGGCTGTTACAAAATTTAAATAACGGCCATTTGTAACGGGAATTTTGTGACCAGCAAATGGCTGATTCTTAAACACTAATCCTAGAATTTAAGTGACCATGACAAAGCTCTTAAATTAAAATAATCAAAGAATCTATGTTTGACATTTTTACTAACCGTAGTTGACCATGTACGTAGACCCTTATCTTTATTAGGCTCATTTGGACACATTGTTGCATAGTTGTGTATGGTGGATTTTGTAGTTAATTTTTGCCGTATCACCTTGAATTAATGGCAGGCATGTGGCTAGTAAGATTTGATGGTTTGAAACTTCCAAGTATCTTTAGAATTTCATATGTACATCCGTATAAATAAATAGCTGACCATCTTAGGACAAAAATTGAGCTTGGGTGCATTTAATAATCAAAGTGACTATACGTACGCCCACATCGGCGGTGACTATACATATGCCCCATCGGGGCGTTCATTATACGTGTGCCCCTTCTGCAGGCGTAAACTTTATTAACGCCCCACACCGCGCGTAATCTATACCAACGCCTCTCAACAGGCGTAAACTATATTAACGTCTAAACGGGACGAAGATTATACGTACGCTCCACAGCCAAACGAATTATACCTCCGCTCGACTAAATATACTCTCCCACCCAGTAGCGTTACACTACGGACGAACTAAAATTTGGTCTTTTTTTTTGGTCTTTGATCTTTGGTAATAGTCGCGCCACTGCAGTTGCTCTAAGGTATAAGTTTAGGATTGATAATTAGTTTTCAGTTTAATTGATTCTTGCGTTGTCATCTTCTTGGATCTCATTTTCACTGCTTGCAGGGGGTGTTAGTAGATTTTATTCATAGATTAATATATTTTAGGCTAATTGATTATATGAATTAAACACTTTTGTGGGTGGTGATTGGTGCTCTTTATGGGGTTTCCAAACTGTTTTCCTTTGACTAATGGAAAAATTGAAAAATATGTTCCGAGATTTCAATTCATGGGGTTTATTTTGGGATTAAAAAGTGTTGGTTAAAGCAAAAGAATATCTTGAGCATCAACATATAGAGGGTGGATCCCTTGACAGGATCATTTTTGACAATTTTTGACAAGGAGTTTATACCGTTAGATCTTGATAAATAAACGTTCTTGATTTCTTAGATTAGGATAATAATTTGATGAAAATTTCGGTGCAATTAAGACCCGATTTGATTTTATTTCACATTCACCTCACCGTAGTACGAAAATGGGTTTTATTTTTGGTATCTTTCACATATTCAGATTGAGTTGCAGAAACCCCAATCACCTTCCTGGTAAGATTTGTATCTTCTTTATAATGAGAATTTCTTTCCTCCGATCCTTAAGTAGTCTCACCTACTTGAAATTGATTTTCCAGCCTAACCCTTCTTCACATCAAAAATTCAAAGATCTAGATTTTGTTCCACACATAAAATCAAGATGGAATCTGCCATTCATCCGAAATAGCTCTAACTAATTTCAATATTTATTTCTCTTCCCGATTTCGTAGTCCCCATTTGTATTCAAATTCATTTAAAATATGAATCCATAGACGTAGAACTTGAATATCAATTTCAACTGGATCAGAGAGATTTAACAATGATTAAGTTAATCTCACAATGACTAAACAATGCCTAGAGAGAAAACAAACTTATCAGTCCCATCTTTATTTTTGATGATCAAGTATTAAAAGAGAAGAAATATATTTATAAACATTAATCCTCCACTTCTCGCTCATGTTGATGTTTGCCGAATCTCATCTCCCCTCCTTTAAAACACTAAGTCATATGAGCTCCCACGTCGCACGGCGAGTATGCACACCCCCTCAAATTAAATTAGATAAAAGCTTTCACACAGAAATATTTAGAGAGGATAAGTGGCGAATCATATTGTTCTACTATTAAAATTTGGATTACACTTTGTTTACACCCATGAGTTAACGTCGTTTGCAACACCATTAGCAAAAACGTGGGTGGACAATACTTACGTCGACTTTTATGCCGTAAGCAATTTATTACACTTGGTTTACACGGATACTTAAGCTGAACGTTAAGTAACGTCGTTGGTGTGGACAACACTTACCTCGGGATCTAAACCTAACTAAGATACCGATCATATCGTGTCCTTATTCACATATCGGAAATTCTAAAACGTAAAATTCTCGTAATCCGTATCTTCCTCTGCAACACATAACTCTTTTTATTCTCTTTTTCTTCCTTTCTATCTGGTGAGTACTCTGTTTGAGAAGCGATGGCTACAACGGTTTCGCTTCGAGGTTTTAAGCCTTCGATCAATTAACCCTTTTCGATTTCATCATATTTTCGCTAATCTTGGCAGCGAGAATTTAGAAGTTGAAGATGACTACCATTGATTTTGTTGATGGATGTGGAGCTTACTGATGGGATATAGAGTTCTCCTAATATATATCAGGAAAAATGGGTTTAATTTCGATTGAATAACAAGGAAAGCAGACGAGAGTTTTCACGATTATTATGAGAGTTCCAGAAATGGTGAAGAAGAAGACTCGATACACTTTCAAGAAGGTATAAAAATCAACAAACCCAAACTAAACTCCTTTTTTTTTTTTTTTTTGTTATAGATGTTACTATTTATTCTCAATGCAAATTAGGGATTTCAAATTTGTGGATTTTGATTTTGAACTTTGGGTTCTCAATTTTGGGATTAAATTTTGAAATTAGGTTTTCATAACAACTCGGGGAAGAGGGAATGCGAAAGGTGTTGTAAGTATAAGCTTTCGATATCTTTATGCTTACAACTTTGATTTTGTTTAAATTGGTTTCAAAGTGTATGTTTAAATACTTAAATGAAGGATTTGGTCTCGATTTGAGCACATAAAAGTCTTTCCTTAAATGAATGTGATGTACCATCTCGAGGTTTACTTGGTTAGTGTTCGATCTTCTTGGATGGATCCTTCTTCCGTTTAGTCCCCTTCGTTTCGGAAATTGTTTCTACATCTGTTTCTCCCTCACTTTCCACCCTTTCTTCTGTTTCGCAGTTTCTTCTTTTTAATTTATATTTGGAAGAACAATCTATTCATGTTCTGGTCTTAATTATTTATTTATGACTAATCGATAATTTCTGGATATCACAATCCAATATCAAAGGGTTAATGTTTAAACATGGGGCTTGCCCTTACTCGATAGTGAACCTCATAACACCTCCCACGCATCTCCGTTGTTATACCAAATAATAGAAGAGAATGGTCGTCAGTCCCAGTCTCGAGCTAACTTTCATGTATGAGTGGCTCAATTTTTATTTTTGTTTTCATCTATTGATGTTAAAAAGCTAAAGACATGTTTAACAACACATTCAGTAGATGTGGTTTGATTTTTCAAGAAGATCCAGATAAATATATTGATAACGGGTAGGTTATCTTCATGCTTCTTTGTATGCTTTTTGATTTCTGTAACCTAGAAATGAAATTTTCACTATGCAATAGTTAAGTAAATGTGGTAAGAGGAAATGTATGTAAATATAATAGAGGTATACAATATAATCTCTAATAATAACAGTTGCCTGTTAGGATGAATTGGGTGTTAACATACATTTGCAAATTATGTGCATGTAGGTCGGGTAGGTAAGATAGATTAACCATCCTATCAAGGTTGGAATCATGGAGAGGAGTATATGTGGTCCTCTTTCAAGAATAGAGGTATGCCATTCTCTTGCCTGCATTGCAAAATACAATTGGGCACTCGATTGAAGTTTTCATTTGACGGTCTCTTTGCTTTTGATCTGAAAAGGCACATAGCTTTCAACGAGTACCATCTTTCATCACATATTGCAACTTTTTAATGGAAACACTATGTTTTTTATTTTGTGAGTTAGCGGGTTTACTTCTTTTGACTTCTTAGATATGTGAACTCTTCTTTTCTCCACTGCCAAGTCGCGGACTCATCTCATCTCGCTCAAACAGTCGACATAGGAATTGACATCCATTTTCCCTGTTTTTCTTTGTATAACGGTGTTCATGACATCCTTTTTGGATTTTGTGGGTTTGAAGTATTATGTACTTGAATCACATACCTTCATCTCGAGAATCCGATTTCGAGAAGGTGAAGCTAAAGGAACTACTGATCAAATTGGCACAACCTATTTTTCTGCAAAGTTGAGTCCTGGTATTGGCTATTCATGAAGATCTGGATTATATGGTATCGATTTTAGATTGTTTGGGCAATAAGTCTTCGGAAACAGGTGTGCGTAAATTTTGAGCCTTTGCCCAACATTAATTTTTTGGACATGTTTTATCACTAATTTGGATGTTTGGTTAAATTATAATACATAAATTTTGGTGTGTTTTCCATGATCGGGATCCCATCGACGGTTTTAAGCCGTTAAATCCTAATTTATATTGATTGCTTATGTTTTTGACATATTTCTATGACTACATAGTGAGTTAAGGATGCGAAAAGAAAGAAGTGGATGGGAGAGGTATGGTGAAACTCTTGGAATTTTGAGAGAGGAAATATGTTATAGAAGTTAATGCCAGATGAAGCCTTGAATTTGCTTAATGCTTTTATTCTTTTTGCATTTGATAAAGAGCTTACTCATCCAATTGATTGTGTTTTGTGTTATTGGTTGCATAGATTAATATTGCGGTGGACAATTGATTCCAACGGTGAACTTACTGTGCTCTTCTTCTTTTTATTTTTCATCAGTGACTTGATATCTCTTATTTCGCGATTCTTTGTTGACTAGTGATTTGTGAAAGATATACCATTACCTGCTTTATTCCATGAGCAAAATACATTATCTAAGCAACTATACCATATCTCCAACTTCAGAAATTACAAGAACAACGTTCTACCGCACGCAATTCTCAATTGTGTAGTATCTCCATGTATGTCTAACCACGATGAACTTACCAATAGTGTATTTTGGAATACCTGCCACAAGATGTTAAGTTCAATGATATATAAGAAACAGAGTTCACATGATATATAAGGAGACAAGGTTAATACAATCTCATTAGTAAACCTTTCATTTACCTAACGCCCAGGTAGGCGTATATTTTTAACCAAAGAAACAGATTATTTACCTTTCACAAGTCCTTTGTTGTATGTCTTACAAGCCGGGATCTGCCGACACCGATATGGATCCTACCAACTGAAAACAAAAGGTAACATGGGTCGAATAGTAATCACCATGGGATTAAAGGGGATATCGACCGATGCCTTAATGAGATAATGTTTTTGGTTTCTTCGGTTTTGGGTTTGGAACTAAGATAGGTAACTGTATAATTTCATAATTTAAAGTGGCACATAAACCGAAACCGGATGTCACTTTGGTTTCTTGGGTTCTGGGCGAGGCAAAGCCAAGCCACACCTATTTAAAAATCCTAATTGACTGGGCGAAGCCGTGCAACACCAAATCAAAAATTCATCAGGACCGGGGAGAGGCGAAGCCGAGCCACGAGTAAATCAAAAAGCATTACGACGAGGCGAGGCGAAGCCGCATGATACCAAACAAAATGCATCGGGACTGAGGCGAGGCGGCCGAGCACACACCAAATAAAAAATGCATTGCGACTAGGGCAGCGACGCCCACGAAACCAAATAAAAAATACACGAGGGCTAGACAAAGCCACATCACACCAAAACAAAATAAAAAATGATGGTGGATGGGTTTCTGGTCCGCCCGGTGCGTAGCACGGGCACAAAATCTAGTTTATAAACATTAATCCTCCACTTCTCGCTCATGTTGATGTTTGCCGAATCTCATGGGGAAGGAAGATGAAACCACAGGAGAGAAACTAGCTAAAAAAATCAAAAAGGGTCACGGGTAACCCAGGATATCCATCTAGTACTTAATGTCATCTAACAAATCGGGAACGTCTATGTATTTCCATCTAATAGTCCCAATACTTTTTCAAAAATTTTCACAAAATGAGCCTGTCAAGGGATCCGTCCTCCAACATATATGCTCTTTATAGATTATATGTTTAATTGATGGTAAGTAAAACATATAAAATCAAAAATCATAATCAAATGTATTTCAATTATTTTGGTTTGGGATCACATTGAGCATCAAGGAATATCTTTGAATAATCTACAAGTTTCCTATCTAGTCACACAATACAGGCTATGAAAAGCTCTACCTTGATTCTAAACATAAGTTAAGATCGGTTCCGCCTTGTCACCTTGCAGTGTCATCCAAATATTCTTCGTTGTAGTCGTTACTTCTTCACATTCTTCAGGTCTTCAGAGTAATACAAGTAAGTATCAACATTCATAGACTTTGTAGTCTAACCTAAACAAAGTTGACTATAGATGAGTTTTGATACTAAAATATGACAACCAACCTTGACATACCAACGCTTGGAGGGTTCAACCCAGCTATGCTCTAACAAACATTTTTTTATCAAATTTTTTTTCTTCTATAAGGGCCCTTGTTCATTTAGTCCCGCTAAACCCGACCCTGAATACTTGGCTACCTCCTTGCTCACCATTAGATTTCTTTAGGAATTTGGTTGGATTTAATAACCTGAACATGATCTGTAGTAGGCTATAAACATATAATGGTTTTGAAAAAGGGATAAAAGGGTCTTCAAGACCCAAAAAAATTAAAATATTTTATTTCTGAAAAGTTAAACTTTTTACTTGTAGGAAATCGTTCTAAAAATGCTTATCCAAACTAACTTCGACTTTTTTATTTTTAGAAGTTGAAGAATAGCATCTTAGGTAATATCCCGAATATTCTGAGGATGAAGAAAATAAGAGTGATGTGGTCTTACGTGGATTGCATGTGGTAATTATTGGACCACTATGTTATTGCAAGAGCAATACATAAACATTATAGGCATCTAAACAAACTACATAAAATTGAAGAGATGCAACATAATTATAAATTGCTGGCATAACAATAAGCAACTCGACAAGAGAAGTACTCGAAGAATTTTCTTCCATAGACCTAAATAACATATCCAAGAATCCCAAATTATAAAACAAGTAGTTTTACCGATTCAAGGTAGCAAACATAAAAAATAGATGAATATTACGAAGATGCATATGTTTAGTAAATGTTGTTAAGAAGCACTTGCTCGGTCGAACTCCGCATGCGTTGCTATCTCAAGCATGTTTGTCAATGTTAGTGATCAAAATTATAAGTCTTGATTTCTAGTCTACTATAGCTAAGTCTCGGACTAGGATAGAAAGTGTAGTTGATCTCAAGAACTCCATGGCGATCATCATACAAGATGAAGAACTACTCAAGGAAGCTGGTGGAACCGTGACTAAAAGGTATGTGGAGACTTGAACTTATACATCACTCAAAAGTGTATCTACTCTATCTCCTATCTTGAGACAAAAAGTCGTTTTGCTATATAGACTTTGATTATACACGTTTGCTATCGGCGAGTTTATCTCGCTTATGCATTTCTCAAATATGTGTTGGTAAGCTTTCGCTTTGGCCAGTTCATTTTTACTAGTGACGAAAGTCATGTTATGTTTCAATTACTTGAAAATGGCTTAGACGAAAAATAGTTTGTGAATAACAACTATATAACGGCCTCTAAGTGTTCCAATGATTGAAATGAGAGTTTGGAGTATAAAACCATTGTTGGATATAAGCATTTGTGTGGAAACACATACATGTATAAGTCCTTATTCCTTGAACCAAAGTATGCGTACTTTGTTGACTGATCGGGAAAAACCGGAACAAAATCCGGATGTCGGAGGTTCTCTTCTGAGAAAATCTCGAGTTTGTAAACTTTTACAATCTTATTCGGGTACTTAAGTCCGTGTACCTAGTCAGCGTACTTAGGTTGGTTATATTCAAAAACTATTATTCGTGAACTTATACTTATATTAACTAAGGAATGCAAGTTTGAAAACCGTATATAAAGTTCATGAATCGATTCGAGTGAATCAAATCGTTTTGCTTAGATTGTGTCGTGTATACTTCTATAAGATCTAAGCAATTGAACAACTCTAACTATTTCATTTGAGTCATTTGAACTAGTTATGGTGAAGAAGAATATGGTTAATATGAAAATGCTCATATGACTAACCATTTGGTTAACTATTGTTGAACCAACAAATTTACATGTTTGGAATGCGGTTACCCAAAACCTAAACGTGCATTTCATTTGCGTGTAACAAGCCAAGTTTTGTATCCAACGGTTGAAAGATATTAGCTTGAATCTAATCGAGGTTTTCATCTAACGGTGAATATTGAATGCTTTATTACTAAGCTAACAATGATTGCAAACCCCGATTAGAAAGACTATATAAAGAAAAACTCTAGCAACTAGGAAACCTAATCCCCACACCTCCTGTGTGATACTAGTTGTATAAGCTAGAGTCGATTCTCCTTTAACCTTAGGTTTCTACCGAGACCCCGTGAGGTTAACGACTTGAAGACTTCATTGGGATTGTGAAGCTGACCGATACTACTTTCTTGTAGTTGTGTGTTACGATCTAGTTGTTTCTATCGGTGTTGAGTACAATCGTAAATTCCATTGACTTGATATTGATATATCCGATAAGCAAGATATAAAATAAGTCACAAACATATTCGTCTCATCATTTGTGATTCCACAATATCTTCTTTCGCAGCATTCGATCAAGATTATTGTGAGGTGATTGATAACACTAGGATATTCTTCGGGACTATAAGTCCGGGTTATCAATTGGTTCATGTTCACCTTGATTTATCAAAAGAATGGAACAAAACTCGTGAGGTATTTATGTGGAGACATTTTTCATTCACCGTGACTTTTACTGCAGGATACTGATTTGTTTATTAAAGTCTCCAACTTTGGGTCGTAGTAACTCTAGTTGTGGGTGAGATCGGCTAAGGGAATTAAGTGCGTAGTATCTGGCTGATCGAGAGAAGTAAGGAGCGAATCTCACCTTGGATCGAGTGTGAGATTGATTTGGGTTACAACTCACAGTCAGGGCCAGAAATTGGTTTGTAGTAGGCTAGTGTTCCGTAGCGACTTAATACAAGTGTGTGTTCAATACGGGTAGGTCCATGGGTTTTTCTACATTTGCGTTTTCCTCGTTAACAAAACTTAAATTGTCTCGTGTTATTTCTTTTCCGCATTATATTTTGTAATATAATTAAAATATCAAGTTCAATCAATTATATTATCCAACCTTTGGTTGTTACTTTACATTAATTGACACTTGGATATTGGTCTTTAGTACCATCCAGGAAGTTATGTCTCTTGTATTTAATTAGATTGTAGATTTCTATTTGCTTGAGTAAGAATTAAATCGAGAGATCGAGATAATATAACTGCTTGATATACTTTATTAAGATTGAGTCTAGTTGATTCTCTTGAAAGTATATTGGAGTTAGTCCATACAGTTGTTGCGAGATATTGGGTGTGCTTGTTGTACCGCTTTTTCAAATGTGTTTTCAACTTTCCTTTTCATTTGTGAAAAGAGAAAACTATTAATAAAATGAGAAAGCTCATGTTACAGTAAAAAAGTATAGCATTTAAGATAAACCATATTAGTAAAATGAAGCTCGTGTTATAAAGAAAATTATAATATTAAATAAAAGAGATAAAATCCTGAAGTAGGAAGTTAAATATATATAGTAAGCAAAAAAAAAGTTCATGTTACATGTTTTTCGAAGAGAAGATGCAACGATCAAACCTAAAGCATTACGATTCTTTTGTCCGTATCTTGTTAACTTCAACCGTCGCTTTGCTTCTTTTTTACGTAAAGAACTACTTCGAGAAATTTTTCATAGCTTTGATTTATCAAAATTGCTAGTAATTACAGTGTTCTCAGGTTCCTTGTGCAAACAGATTTTTAAAGGGTGCATGTACGCGTCTTCGTGATAAGTATGTACTTGCTTACGTCTATCTCCTGTTTAGAAGCAATATATTATGTTTACGAAAAAAAGGGATAAGTTTATGAAAAGGGATCTAAGGATTAATATCTTCTCTCCTTGTTTGTCAAGTTATCGATAAAAGTTATGGTATCCTCCAAATTCCCAAATTTGGGACTAGATAACCGCAAAGAAGATGCACACATTCAACAAATGCATTTTCAATAGTTTTCAAAATCTTAACCGAGACAAAATGTGGAAGTTATGAAGGCACTCATTACCCACCGCAAATTTGGAAAGATAATGATGGAAGTGTTTCTGAATATATTTATATTTTTAAACTCTTTCATTTATTTTTCTAGTTAATATATAAAAGATTATGTAACTAGTTCTCAAATTAGGGACATGAAATAAATTAAATTAAAAAAACAACAAGAAAACATAATAATGTTCGTGAAATGTAAAAAGAAATCATCTAGTCACTAAATTCAGGGAATTACTGAACTTAGATTCATATGGAGTTTTAGAGATATTACAAACCTCTTATTAAATAACAATGATTTTCTTAAAATCTCTGAAAAATATATGTTATTGGATAGAGAAAATTTTAAAAATCTTTAGAATCTTTTATTGTTGGATTAGGTGTATTGCTATCCAAAAAGGCGTGGGAGCCCAGCTTGTTGCTAGGCTACCGACCAAAAGCTTTGTATAATTTATAAATAGATAAATTGTGGATACTATTAGGTGCACATGTTAGTTAAGAAAGTTTAATGTGTTGTTGGATTTAGATATGATTTAAGGTTTTGAGATATCCATAAATTTTTATGATGAATGATATACCATGAAAGGCGTGAAAAAGTCTCTCCAAAATAGGTAATATCTATAGAGACTTTTTTTTTTAGTTTTTTTTTGTATAAGGAATTCAATATTAAAAAAATAACAGAAACAATAACCAATCAAAACTACAATTAAACTCACATAAAAAAAATTGGATATCAAACGATTCAATAAATAAATTTTTAAATCTTCCCTAACGAGTTGGAGGAGGAGGTGGTGGCTGGTTTGGAGGAGGAGGAGGTAAAGGCCATTTAGCACGAATATCTCTCAACTCCTTTATCTTGGAGGATAAAGGTTCTCTTTTAGTGTCCGCTGCTTGTGGTATGAGTTCATCAGCATCATACAAAGCCCAATATATAAGTCAAGAGGAGGTGAAGGTTATTTAGCACGAGTAACTCTCAACTCCTTAATCTTGGAGGATAAAGGTTCTCCTGTAGTGTCCGCTGCTAGTGGTATGAATTCATCAGAATCATACAAATTCCAATCAGTAAACCACTCTGATTCCTCTACTTTAAGTTTTTCCAGATCCTTGTTGATGACCAAAACAGTTCTTGTAAGTTGTCCCAAGAAATTAATTTGGTCGCTAATAACATCATATGAACCAAGATTAGCAACATCCAGTATTTCTCCTATGTGACTTGAGTCATGGAAAGGTTGATGAGTACTCCAGATACGAGTGAAAAAGTTGTGGATTTCATTCTCACTTTCTCAATTAATGAGTACGATGATTTCGGGAAACAAGAAGGAAAAAAAAAGATAACTTTTTTAATGATATTTTCCAAAAACAGTTAAGTAATCTAATTTCAAAATAAATTAACCCTATAACATACTTCATTTTGCTGCTTGGGGTTTGGCATATGAAAAACTCAAAAAACAAAACACGTAATGGTCCAACTTGCTACCCCTCTTTTCCATCATTCATGACTCTCCTATTGTTTGAATCCATATGAAGATGATGCTCTTAAATAGTCTCTAAATAACTCAGGTATTTTTTATTGTGTCTACTATTTATTATGTCAATAAAAATGACGATGTGGTGTTGTGGTTCCTTAAAAATCATCTTATTGCATGTGTGCCCCCCCTTGGATGAAGGTAGTATGGAATGGAAAGATCAGGGATATTAATACAAGCTTTATTAATTGCTGAAGCTTTTATGAAAGATTCAAACTACCGACAAAAAATGGACTAATTTTTATTAGCCAAGTATAATGATAAAAATGGTTGTTGGATTTCATACTACAGACATTCAACTGTGTGTCCAGGTATTAAATGGTTTTTACAGGAATTTAATAATCATACTAGGTGGATTGTTGGTACTAGATAGCACATTTATGTCTGGAAAGATGCTTGAGTTTTTGAAGATGGAATTATCAAAATTTTCCACAACAATGAATACATTAATCTGCGTACTCATATGAAGTTTAGTAGTTTAATTGTTGATAAAACATGGGTTATTCCTAAAGAAAAGTTACAATTCTTTTTATATTGCCGACATACCTATCTTAACCAATGGAGAAGATAAACTTATGTGGATTGCTAGTAAAAATGGTATAAGAGAACATGTTAAAAGAAGTCACCGCTAGCTAAGATGGTATATATAATAGATACCTGAAAATTTGTGTTCACTCTATTACTTCTAGTAACATATGGAAAATAACTAGAGGTGCTTGCAACTCGACGATTTTTTCTTTTCTTTTTAAAAAAGTGGTTTTAATTTGGCCTTTAAGCGTTTCATATTTCCTCTAAGATAACAGGAACTTGCGGATATTCTTCGAGTGAAAGATTATGCTTTGAACAAACCCACTCAACTTCAAGTTGGGTTTCCTAGTTCACTCGGTGTTGGGTCTCGTTATTTCAACGTGGTTCGACAAGTTATACCTACATCACAGAGGAATCCAATAGGGAGAGATTTTATTGATGTATGTATTACATTGATATTTCTTCGGGTTATCTAACCTATAAATTCCATATCTCCTTAGGGTTTAGGATACATATATTTATATAGTTTATGTATATCCTAGATAATACTGATAAAACCTTGATATGCAAGCAACTTGGACAACAATACTTTTGTTTATTAGTTGCTTGAATTGGCCAAAACGTTCCTAAAAATGATTTTTGTTTTAAGTAGATTTCGTCTAGGTCAAACAAGTTCGCTACAATATCTGAAGAACATGTAGTCGAACTTATCTGGAAATGCAGGTCGGATAATGTTTCCGAAGACGCAGATAGCCGATATTTTCTTTAATGAAGTTTTTTCTTTATTGGTCTATCAGGTTCTGAGATAGGTAACCGAACTTGAAAAGGCGAGGGTACCCAAATATACCTCAAGATAAAACTTTTCCTACCTATAAGTCCTTTCTCCGAAAGTGATTTTCTATGGACTGAGTCGAGACAATATAACTAATCGGTTCAAACTTCGTGTGATCGTCTATGGATCTCAAGACAATACAACAACGAAGTATGTTACTTGATAAAAAGGTTCGGACTTAACCAAACACAATAGGATTCACTTATCAAGTAAATAGGAATTAACGTTTGTGTGATTTACTTTAATTATAATAAAACAATTATAATGCGAAATATAAAGTAAATGACACATCAAGATTTTGTTAACGAGGAAACCGCAAATGCGGAAACCCCGGACCTTGTCCCGAATTCAATACTCTCGATTAATGCCGCTACACAAAATTACACCTAACTTCACATAGCCGAGACCAAGCAACTAAACCTATAGTTCACCTAGTTCAAATGCAGCATTCCCAAGCCTCCGACCTATGAATAAGTCACGTACTTGGAAAAATCCTCGGGTTCGTATTCCAAACATTAAAGGAACAACAAATCAGTATCAACTCTCTTCAACTAAGTGATATGAGTCGGACAAAGGCTCTTCGTTTATCTTAACATAATCTCTCCTTCGCCGAGTCCTTAGATCTATCTTATGTTCGATTACCGAAGTAATCGTTTAAGATTTAGCCAACAACACTCTTAATCCAAAGAATTGTGTTAATGCCGATCTACTCAATTAATCAATCCAATCTATCACAAGGATAAACCGATTATTAATTGGATCCTCTTATACCCAAAAAGTATTTTGCACACCAAAGATTATGAACCCCAAATAAGACATCTTCAATATATTTTTATCTTCAAATATTCTTAGATCTTCAATAAACACCTGCACACAATCACTTGAATCTCTTGTGATCAATCACGACATAACGAAGTCTAATTAAATGGATTATTACAAGATCGTCTTTAGAACTAACAACAACCCTAAAGATCCTACCTTCGAAACTCTGAACTAGTTTGAGTGAATCTTATATCAAAAGAGTAAGATTCTCAAGCATAAATAAACTAGGTGCAATCAAAGTTCAACCACCTTTAGTCAATCAAATCAATGAAAACAAAAGATAAACCGCAATTATCTAGTTTCCTACCAACGATACTAATAGAGCTTCTCAATCCTAAAAAACTTTAAACCGATCGACCGTAAGAGATTTCGCTAATTAGGTTACTTCCTCTCCGAATAGGCGGCTTCACCTGTAGTAAGGACAACAATAGGTAGTTTGGTCATTACGAAGGATTAGTTTGCTAGAAAGGCAAACTTCAAGTATTTATAGACAAGAAGTTTGGACACCAAGGAATTTCCAAAACCGAAAATATTCTCAAGATATTCATTAAAGCACAAATTTGGTTTAGTAATTCCCGGAAATGTTTTATCCAAAAAGAATGATCGAAATCTCCCGGGGAAAATATCTAATTAGTAAATGCACATTACTAATTCTTATTTTCCTAAAAATAAGCAACAACCTTAATTAAAAGATTCTTAACTTATTTATGTTTCGATCCTGGGATTCTATTCCCTTAGATATTAAGGAATAACTTTGAACAATTAAAGATAAACATTAATGTATGTGTTCAAAGTATGTCGACATCTTTCCATTATTAACCAAATATATTTTCAGTTATCTCTAATATTTCTAGAATAATAGAAAATTCAAAACATATTTTTGGATAATTTTTTTTAAAAACACAAAACGTGCCTTTTCGGATTTGATTGAGACTTTTTGTGGCCGACACATGTTCAAAGGATCGGTTCCCACATATTTATGGTATCTAACTTGTATGTGTTGCACATGTCCATAGGATCGGTTCCCTTTGCCTAAAAAACGTGTTGCACATGTTCTTAGGATCTGATCCCACTTTATGCTACAAACAAGGATCAATTCCCCTTTGTGATGTGTTGCACCTTTTACTAGGATCGGTTCCCCTTTACCCAGATTCGGTTGAACAAATCACAAACTCGATCATACCATCTCGTGTGATTACTTAAGTTCAATTTCACTAATAAAAGTCAGGCCTTTGTGAATAGTTTTACCAAGTACACAAACAAGTCGTGAGTGGCTATACTAAATCACACATATTGAATGTTTACAAGATATGCAATGAATAACAATCCCAATAATGCCTGACGATTTCCTTTTCGATTCACAAAACAAGTTTATGAACTTACTTCCTTGAAACACATGTAAAACATTGTTTCCTAGGATGAAATCCTCACCTTATACCCATAAATAATCACAATAGCATTCAACCGATTATGTCGATGTCTTATCTACAAAGTTTAATGGTTAAGCAATAAACTTCATATTGTATTCCTTAATACTATGTCTATCTAGATTATTCATGCTTCATGCTTTGTTTTCAATATGCACGACTTGAAAGATACGTTAGGGAATGAAACAGCCTCAAGTCAAATATCACTAACCTTAAGTGGAAGGATGATGTTGTCGTTGTAGTTTCTTACTTATTCACTTCTTCAAGTCTTTGCAATACTTGTAATGTCTCATATCCTAATACTTTCAGGCTAACCTATACGAAGTTGACTCTAGAACATAATCAAGCGACTTTTAAATGAGTTTTGATTCACTAAAATATGACAACCAAACTTGACATACCAACGCTTTGTGGGTTCAACCGAGCTATGATCTAACAATCTCCCCTTTGTCAATTTTAGTGACAAAGCTCTTACATCATATGGATAAATAAATTACAAGAATTCATTACACATATGCTTGATTCCGTAATTCAAAGACAAAGAATCACATTCAATCCTTGAAAATGTCGTTGTTGACATTATAATAATAAAGAGAAAGAGTATTAGCTTTGTTAAACCGCACGTCTTTGTTATACCCATTCATATGATATGTTACTCCCCTTAGTCTCGTGCTTTCACTCTTTGTTTAGATAAAACTTTTAAGCACCAATGTTCTTTTCTTAGCGATACCAATCAATATAAAATCAATGCCAGGTATCACTTGTTTACTCCATATATTTCCCCTTTTTGTCACAAAATGACAAAGAAACGAAAAAAAATAAAGGACAACACGAAAAGAATCTTACAAATCTCAAAATAGACTTGCAACCTGTAGAGTTAGGCACGAGGGTTCCACACACCATGTTCTGATCCCAAATGAAAACCACTTCAAAAAAAAATTTGGTGGAAGGGTTTGTGGAAGGAAGAAGTCCATGAGATGAGGTTAGCTTTAACTTGGATTGCAACTTCAAAAGAGTTTTACTAATTGGACTACAAGGGAGAGACAATTGTGTCAAGTGAAAAAATAACCATGCACACCCGAGAGATTTCCAATCTTTTAATCAAATTGCACATTTGTGTGAGGCTTCAATTTATATTAAAAAAAAAAAAAAAAAGCTCCCTCCCTTCATGCCCTCCGATCGATTGGCCCAATAATGTTATGCAATGCATCCATGCATGGTGATGGACATTAGACATAGAATCCGATGTGATCCATTTTATTATAACCGGGTAAATAAGACGTCTTCTTAATAATTGCCATGTAGGTGATTAATTTTTATTATAGAAAGAGTGTTTTTTTTCTTCTTCGAATAAGTTAATTATCTAGATTTTCCTTAGTCTTTTGGCTCTGGTTTTAACCGTAGCTTCAAATGATTTGATTGATCTCCCATATTGGCCAATATCATTAACATCAGTATTTTACAATGTGTTGTTCTTGCGATCTACTTGGCTTCGGTCTATGGTAATGAGGTACCCTTCCCAATTCCTATCAATGAAATAATATTTTACAGGATGTAGTTGCAGGAAATCCTACAACCACACCCTTAGTAAAATCTATAGAACAATCTAAGTTCACTCCATGAGAATCACAAGAACATTCATTAAGATCTTCCAATTGTTTACAAAGTAATATGAAAACCCTAACTTGGAAAGCAAATAATCTTTCTCTCTCCTAAATATCTTGTCTAGACTCTCAAAAAAGATCTGTCTCAATACAAGGACGCTCGGCTCCTATATAGGAGTTTACATAGTGGAGGACAACTAATAAAGCCCCTATTTTTGGATCCGCGTGCGTTATTAATGCACGCTACATTGACACTTATCGCATGAGGACTCTATAACACGCTGTTCTTCACACTTTACTCGTGATTATGCCGACGTCATGGATGCGCATTCTCGATAAGCCGTACGCGGTTGTCTTCGCTAGAGCC
Organism: Papaver armeniacum; assembly: GCA_023531295.1. NCBI lineage: Eukaryota > Viridiplantae > Streptophyta > Magnoliopsida > Ranunculales > Papaveraceae > Papaver > Papaver armeniacum. The sequence goes on along the minus strand of JAJJWW010006626.1, from coordinate 11,719 downwards.
TTGATGATCATTATTTCACATACTTGATTGGTGTGCGGTATTTTGTATCTACATTTTTCCTCTTCTCATGTCGCTTTGGAAAAAGAGTGCGATATGAGAAAATCCAATTTATATTGCCGCACTCGTTCATCTTTTTCGTATTCTTCTCTCGCCACATATTTCCGTAATTTTAGTGTGTAACCGTCTACACGTGCTCGATTTTCTCCCTTTTTACCTTTAACGCTCAAATCTAACCTGGTCATCTTTCTTACCCATTTATTAATCGAAGTTTGAGGAGAGATAATTTTTCTATATTTACTTCATCTTTCCTTCTTTTCTCTGTGAGCGCTCTGCAAATCTTCATCTTCTTTATTTTCTCGAAATTTCTTCATCCTCCTTTTCTCGAAGTCTTAATTTTGATCTTATGGTGCTCTCATGGATCCTCTCAAGGTTTGTATACTTTGTTGAAATTAATCTTGTTTAATCTATTTTCTTGTTTTGATTTCAAATCGAACTCTTTATGATTTTGTTGTTGTTTCCATTCCCATTCTGGTTTTGCTGTAGCAAAAGTTCTTCCTCTGGCACCACCAAATTTACAGTCCAGAACCCTAAGCATTCTTCAATTTCGAAAAATAACGAATCTCACAAGAGGAAGCTTTCGCATAACAAAGGAGTAAGAAATATTTTCTTCTTTGTAAAACAATATTGTTACCTCTATTTATTATCTGCGTTGTTCTTCGCAGGATTCTGAATGTGAGATTGAGGGCGAGAAGAAGACAAAGATTAGAAGAATTCGCAAGATCCCATCTCTCAAGACTGGTCTTGTCATTCCTGACTTTGAATGTAAGGAAATGGAAACTGACATTCCTCCGCATGTTAATGTTAGTGCGCCTTTACAAAGATTAATTGCTCCTTTGGATGTCAATGTTTACGTACCCCTTCAAGGTTTAATTAACTCTGCTCCTTTGAACTCTCCTTCTTCACCAAAGGAGACCTTCGCTTCTAAAGAAGATGTCCCAGTTGATCATGTAGTAAAAGAAATCTCCGCTTCTCCAAATGTAACTGCACCTAAGATGGATCAGACCGTTTCTACCTTTGTGAATGTTCCTTTATTCGCAAATATCCCCATATTAGTTGAGAATACTTCCTTTGTCGCTCCTGTGGAAAAAATTGCCTATTTTACACCCGCTTCTTCTTCTTCTTCTTGTCCTAAGATTACTTCTTTTGAAGCCGTCCCTATTGATTCTGGGGTTTTGGAGGGAGCAAGCTCTTCTGCTCAAGTTTTGTCTGAAATTATTAATGCTGCTCAATCGTCTATTAATGATCCTTCGAAATTTCGTATCTGTGATGCTCTGAACAAATTTTTGTGTGATTCTCCACCGAACAAGCAAACAAGGAGTGAGATCTTCTCTCAAATTGATCCAAGTGTTCATATTGCTCTTGATTTCTTGTTAAGCACTCTTTCGCTTACACTCTTCTTATTCATCCTATCTTTCTTCATATTTATTCTTATAGTATTTTTCTTTTAGGATGCTCAACGGTCACGTGGTTCTGGCCGAAGGATTTTCTGAATCTAGTAATACCATACTAGAACTCTCGCGTCGAAATGTCGCACTTGAAGGAGAACTTAGCAAGTTGAAAGGAGAACTCCAAACCGTGACTCTTAAATCCGAGAATATTCGCAACAAGAATCAAAGCCTCAGAGGTACTTATTTCTTCATTTATATAACTCTTTTTAGGAATAACTTATCTTTTGTATCCATGAATTTTGAATTTCTTTGTGCGTGTATTAGGATCTAAACCAGAGGCGCGTTTTGGAGAGGTATGATTTTCAATTTTTTCGCTTAAGATGCTCGCGCGGACAATGAGAAGTTGCGGGACCAGATAAATCAATTAAATAATGAGCGTTCATATTCGCTTGATCAGATTGAAAATCTAACAAATGAGAATAACTTATTAGTCCAGCAGAATGAGAAATTAGGTTCCCAAGTTTCCCATCTATCTGAATTGTTGTATAGTGCTGATTTAAGACATCAAACTTTGTCAGATGAGAATGAGGTCCTATCCATGGAGAAGCGATCTTTCTTAAAGAAAGAGGCGATGTTTTCGCATTAGTACCTTATTCTCTAGAGAATTTATGATAATCAAGAGGAATCTCTTCGTACACTAAAAATTCAGCATGACGAATTATCGAGGATATTAACCGCGAAGAATGAAAAGATCATCCAAAGTAAAATAAATCTAACTGTGAAAATGCACCATCTTAAAGAGGAACATGCGCAGCTAAAAGAATCTCGTGATTCCCTTATTAAAGAAAAGGCCTCCCTTGCTCAAGATGAAAAGAAAATTCGATCTCGTCTTAAGGGTTTGGTTGGTGATGATTTTGATAAGGATATGGGGAATATGAAAGATAGTAGTTTCGCCTTGTCTCGATACCTTCTTTCTCGGAGAGAAGGTAGTCACGTGGAGCCATCGCCTCGCTTTTGTTATCTTTGATTATTTATATCCTCGTTGTCGCGAATGCTTTGCTCTAATTATAATCTTATGCTTCTTTTACAGATTCTGAGAAATTGCACCAGTCCACCATCTCGCATCTAAGATCCAATCTGGATAAGGTTTGCAAAGAACGTGCGAAACTCTCGCCTACTCTTACCTCTTCCCGTGATCGAGAGAACAAAAAGATGTTCGTATCTTGAAAGCTTCATGGAGATTGGTGAGAAATGCCGAGAAAGTTGTCACTCGTAAATCTCACGTTAATGCTCAAGTTTTATTAAACAAATTTCTTCAAGGAAAGTCACTTCCTTTGGTAAACGTGGCACCTCTTGATATAAGCGAAGATGAGAAGCTTCCTGAGCCTGACAATGATTATGAATTTGTAAGCGATGATGAAGAAAATCCTGAGACCCCCTTCAAGAAGATCAGCCTGAGAAGGACAAAGATGGTGGTGACTTATTTAAAGGTCCAAGCGCCGATGTTAATCCTGGCAATGAAGCTTGTGTTAAAGCTTCTTCGATTAACCAAGAAGCGCCTTCTTTCAATGCTTAACCTTTCCCTTTCCTTAATCTTCTTTTGTACCTTTGCATATGTACTTCTAGAACATACTTTTACTCGTGACATTTGTTTCTTGACAAGGAGGATAATGTTTTTTTTTGTTTTAATTCCCATACTTGCCTCTTATTATATTCCTTGTAAGAAACATGCTGGTAAATATGTACGACTATTTCCTCACGCTTGTGCTACTATTTCCTCACGCTCTTGATGTTGATAATGACGTATAGCCTTTTATAAATGATGCACGCTTGATATGCACGCGATAAGTTTTCCTTCTAATATCTCTTGCAAAATGATGTTAGTGTAAGTTTTATTTATCATGATGTCTTATTAAGCCTTCCTAAGTAAAGGTCTTACTTAGCCTAAAATAAATTTTGTTTATGTGCGACGAAATCGCAGTGGTCTTTACATTTGCATGTAAAGACCCATTGATTTCGCCTTATCATCTTATCGTATTATTGCCTATGCAAGTTATATTATCGCACAAATACGACAAGTCTTAATACTCTCGTGCGTAAAAAGCCTCCTGATATTTGCATCTTTTGACACAATTCAGCTCCCTAATGGAAGGTGTCGTCCTTATATTCCTCCGATCGCCCCTTCAAGGAAGCTTACCCCTACCTACCGGTTAGGTGGGATCCTCCTATCCGGTGATGCAACAATCCGCTTGTTTTCGCGGCCTCTTATCCCTCCTCCGATATGGATTATGGCTTATGGTGTTGGCTCTTTTATTTCGTGCGCCGGTTCGCCCTCTTTTTATGGAATTTCGCTTGGTATTCCTTTTCCTTATTGGGCTCTTATCATGTATATTCAGAATTCTTCTTCCTGCTTTAGCTCTTTCTCTTTTCTCCACCGATCTTTTCGCTTCCATGCATGTCCTTCATAATTTGTTACATCTATCTGATTGCAGATGTTCGCACTCCTTGTATCTCCTTTGATTTCGCCTATTCCACTTGGTATTGGGAACTTTATAGATTGGTGTAGAGTTGATGCTACGGCTTTTATCGTATGTATCCATGGTCGTCCCAAGAGCATGTTGTAGGGTGATTCTACATCAACTACGCAAAATGTTACCTGCGTTTCTATTTCTCCCAATAGTATTCGCATAGTTGTCTCTCCTTTTGGTTTTGTTGTTGTTTTATTAAAACCATGAATGTTGTATGTTGAGCGGGTCATATCCGTGTCCTTATATCCCATACCTTTGAACGCGCGATAGAATAAGATATTTACCGAACTTCCCGTGTCCACCAAGGTTCTATCTATCGCCCACTCATCTGAAGATTTCGCTCGCACTTCTTTCATTTCGCTTCTACGCTTATTGTAACTACCAAAGGGTCTCGTCGCCTTAACTTTTCTTCTGGTATTTCTTCCGCTGTGAATGTTATCTTCTGCTTTTCCCATTCCTTCAAGGGCGATATCTTTTCTACCGTCATAATTTTCTTTCCTTCAAAATCACGCTTGTGTATTTTTCCTGTGATTCCCTTATGGAAATCATTGATAATTGTTTTGGTTGTTATGTTACACCGTAATCTCCTGTCGCTTTCTCATGCTTTGATGATTTTGATCGTTTCTACATTTTCATCTTTCATTTTATCACTTGTTTGGTTTCTGTATTTGTTCTTTTGTTGGATATGCTCTTGAATTTGTTGTAGGTTATTCTTCTTTTCGCCAATTTTTGCTGATTTGACAATCTTTTTCCTTCTTAAGATAAGATCTTCTCTTGGTAACCAATTTCTTCTTAGTGAAGGATCACTAACAACTTCAAATTTGCTTTTCAATTAGATTGATCACTAACAGGGTATATCATTCTGAGCTGATTTCTAGCGCCAAAATGTAGTTGCAGGAAATCCTACAACCACACCCTTAGTAAAATCTATAGAACAATCTAAGTTCACTCCATGAGAATCACAAGAACATTCATTAAGATCTTCCAATTGTTTACAAAGTAATATGAAAACCCTAACTTGGGAAGCAAATAATCTTTCTCTCATAAATATCTTGTCTAGACTCTCAAAAAGATCTCTCTCAATACAAGGTCGCTTGGCTCATAGGAGTTTACATAGTGGAGGACAACTAATAAATACCCTATTTTCGGATCCGGCGTGCGTTAATAACGCACGCTTACATTGACTCTTATCGCACAGACTCTATAACATCGCATGATGCGTCATCCTAGATAAGCTGTACGCGGTTGTCTTCGCTCAGTCTTGATGATCATTATTTCGCATACTTGATTGGTGCGCGATTTTGTATCTACACAGATACATTTTCAATATAATTTCAAGATCGCTATTAAAGATGACTACAAGAATCGTCTCTCTCGGGTAACACTATCGGCTCTTGATGGATTGCAGGAGCTTGTGTGCTTTGTAAAATAACTTTGATTGGGGGCCAGACATTTTTATTGGGGGCCATGATATTTTATTTCCACCCCAATTTTTTGAGGGGCGTATTAATCCGACATTGAAAAGACTGTTTTACCTTTTTTACTAAACACAAATCTTAAAAATCGGCTTAACACTAATTTGAAATCATAATTAGGCCCCCAATTCATATACCTAAACTAAACAAAAAAAATCAGTTTTTTCTTTTCATCTTCCTTTCTCCTCTTCCTCTCCTCCGCCACCACCATTAACGACTCCCCAAACGATTTTTTTCTTCTTCGACCGATTCATCGTCGATGTTAGAAGATAATCGACGATTAACTTCTTCTTCAAACATGGCTCGCATAAAACAGACCGCTCGCAATGAACGCCAAATCCCCAATCTCCTCGACGTCGTCAAAGGAAAGGTAATCGAGGGGACGAACTCCAAAACCCAAAAAATCGAAACCCAAAGAAGATATGGGTCCAATTAGAAGGTATGTGAACTTAAACCCACCTTCTATGCGTTTTTTGTTGTGTTTTGATTGTGAAATCGAGTCCGGTAACCCGAAATTTAGAGGTTTCAGTAAAGGGTCGTTAGTATCGAGGGATACCCCTAACGACTTTTCATTTGCATGTTTATTTTATGAAAAATCGTTAGTCTATTAGGTTGAAGATGACGACCCTTATTCGATATCATCGCCACATTTTTTTCCCTAGAGTAGTCGTTATTTTATGGGGAAGATGATTTACTCTTGTTTGCCGACTCTTATTTATATCATAACGACTCTAGATGGAACTCAACAGCCCTCTGTTCCAAAAATTGATAGTGTCGCCATCTCATTTCCTTTGAGTCGTCACTTAAGTATATGCCCTACGGTACGTCAACCCAAATCGTAGGATCGTTATTGTCTTTTTGACGACCCTTTATTATTTGACGGGTCGTCATCATATAACTTTGAGTCGTCACATCTTATATAAGGGCTTCGGGTTTTAGATTATCGGATTGCCGACTCTTTTTCGATAACCATAAAGTTGATGTCTTATTGGGTTTTTTTTTTTTTTTTTTTCGGAACCAAAATGCGTAACCAAAGAAGGTTCCAATGACGATAACTCCACCTTCCAAAGCTCCACGCCATGATAAATACTTACTTGCCGGTCCATTACGCGGTAAGAAGCGAGTGAGGTCTCATTTTCTATCACCGAACCGAGAGACAAAGGTAATGAGTTGTCGGATTCATCGTAATCGACTCTCTGGTTATTTTCGCTAGCGAGAGTGGTGAAGAAGAAGAAATCCAAGAAGAGGAGATACAAGAAGATCCTCCCGTACGAGGTGAAGAGGAAGTAGAGAGTGACAATGATGATGAAGATAATGTTAGTGGTGATGATTCTCGATGATGGTAATGGTGATGATGATGAGCAAGAAGGGGATGGAGGTAATAATGGTGGTCATGAGGAGGAAGAGGATGGAAGGGATGATGCTAGTGGTAAAGATGATGAAGAGGATGATGGTAAACAAGATGTAGAAGTCAAGAACGTAATGCAAAGCCGAAGCCGGTAAAGAGGGTTAAGAAGGATGGAACTGATTAGTTGGTTGATATTACTTTTCTAATATGTTTTTTTAATATTTATTTGTTTATTTTTTGCAGGATCATAAGAATGCCGACGCTCTTCGTGCACCAATCTTCTTTTAGAAAATGGAGTTGTGGCCGCTAACGGGTGAATGTGCAAGAGTTAAAGAATATGTTGAAAACTCCGGTTTGTACAATGCCGTTGTGAACTCTGTGATTGCGTATGACAAGGTTGCGGTATCTAGTTTCCGTGGAAAGGTATTACGCTGAAGTCGACACATTTCAACTTCCTTTTTGGCGAGATGGAATTGACTCTGATGATGCAAACAGATATTAGGGTGCGAGTTGAAGGTAAATCAACCACCGAGAATTTCAAGAGAAGGCCTAGTTGGGATGAAATTTATACATGGACCAAGAACTTGTTTGGCTGGGATAAAGAGAAGAATGATGGGCTTTTCGTGCCGGAGCTAAGTACCCGAAGAAAGAGTTCAAACTTGTGGACATTAGGCGATGTTTGTCGGTGCGAAGAGAAGGTAAAAAAAAGGAGGTCTCTCGATATGGAATGTCGTTATGCGGCGGCTTATTTGTTGTACGTCCTTGCATCGGTTGTATTTCCCGACGACAAAGGTAACAGGTGAGCGCCAACCTTCTTCACTTTTTGGACCCCTTAGAAGATGTGAACAAGTACTCTTGGGGGACCGCCAGTTGCACATCTCGAATGGTCACCTTTCCTGTGGATCTCGGAACGAACTTCTCAAATTAATGGGAATTTGGCTCTAATCCAGGTATTTGGATTGATGAAAGTTGTCTTCTTTTAGTATGTTTTTTTCCTTCGATATATTTTTATGTTTATTTGATTGTTTAAAAAATTTGAACTTTGGTTGTTATAGGTGGATTTATGATCATTTCCCATCACTGCTCAAGGACAATGAAGATGTGAAAATCAACTCAAAATGGAGCCCGTGTAGTCCAACGGAACCCGTTGGTTGTACTCCGGTTCTCGTGATAGGGAACAAACTGATGCGTTGATAGAAATGCGTAAAAAACTTGACAACATCACGAGCGGAAGAGGTAATCTTTACTCCTTATAAGGATGCTAGAGTTGGCGCAAAGTGGAAGATGTCGTGGTACTACCATGGCCTTTGTTTCACCTAACGGTTTTTCAATGTACAATCCTATGAGAATCATGCGTCAACTTGGGTTTGTTCAAGATTCACCCGATGACGATGTACCTCCGTCCAAGCACAATTTGAACAAATGTGAGTCCGACAAGGATGACCTAAAAGTGGTTTATGAACCCGCAAATCGATGTCACATTGGAATAATAGACATTCTAGCCTCGTAGACATCACATTTTGGGTGCATGTGGATGAAGGTTACGAGGCAACAACGGATTACTATCAATGGTACGAAGGCTTCTCCCATGGTAGGGTAATACGGATCGATCGGACTACGGGCAGGAGGACTACAAGAGCATCCACATCTTCTTCTCAAGTCGACGGTAGAGATGATACTACCATTCTAAACTAGTGGTGAGTATTTATTTGTGTAATTGTGTTATTCATTTACATACAAATATACGCGCTTCATTAGAATTGTTTTTTAATGTATATATATAGAGGAACGAATGAAGCTTTTTGTCATGGCTTTTTGTTGCTCGGCCGACAAAGGGGAAGTGATTGATCCTGCGAAGCAACGTCGCACGCTGATTATTGCACGCACATTGAAAATCCCAAATGCAAAAGAAGATGTTTGGCTTGAAATGGCCAAGGAAGGTAAGAGGGACCCTGAAAACACGTAGCCCGAGCACAACAACGTGGTGAACAAGGGCAAAGTAGCCGACATCATGATGGAGAAGATGGTGGTTCCCCAGGGGCTTGTGAAACTCAGGGTCCTCCTCCTAAGAAAAGCCGGAAAGTTTCCCGGTCAGGGAAGTAAGGAGGAGGTCGAGGTCGAGATGGTGGTCTTGAGTGAGGAGATGTTACCGTCTCCTTGAACTTATGTTTATTTTACTTTATGACTTGAACTTATGTGTTTGTTGAAACTACTTATGTGTTTGGTTTGGATGGTTTGTTGAAACTACTTTGTTTTAAGAAGGATGTTTACTAGTATGTTTGTTAGAATAATGTAGTACTGTAATGCGAGACAAGATTATACATCGTGATAGAGTTAGGGTCGTTAGCTATGGTCTCTAGCATAGTAACGACTCTATTTGTGATACACATAGTCATTAAGCGGTTCAATTAAAAGTCTAACGACTCAGAGGGAAATGAACACAGTGATGACCTTTTTTTTCCTGCATAGAGTCGTTACTGGTTATATTGAAACCAATGACGACTCTATGTTTGCAAAACATCCAGGAGATGAACCAAATTTTCTATGGCTAGAGTCGTTATTTATTATAGGGAAAACCAATGACGACTTTACGTGGGTCGAAAACATCCAGGAGATGAACGACATTTTATATGTCTAGAGTCGTTATTTATTATGTATAAACAAAATGACTCGACTCTATGTTAGCCAACATCCGGGAGATGAACAATATTTTCTATGGATAGAGTCGTTAGCGGGATCACATAGCAGGTTAACGACTTTACATGTGTATTAAATCCGAAAATACCCTTTTAGGTATACGAGTCGTTGCTTTTATATGGGATATATTGACGACTCTTAGTTAAAATAACAACCGGGGAGAAAGTTAATATGGGTATTCTTGAATTTGACACATCAAATGTTCGTCAATGAACCTTCGCGCTCGACGATACAACGTTGTATATTCTTTGTGGTGAATGAACTTAGTATCCCCATTACATATTGTCCATAACCCATTGAAACGTTCCAAACTCGAAATTAAAACGAGGAATGTTATATGTTAGTAACTTTGAAGCATGAGGAAAGTATAAAGATTAACGAATTACTCACTTTTTCCTTAAGAGGAGCTCGTGGATGATGGTCGATTACCATTTTCTAACTTTTACATACTCTCTCATTGCACTTTTAATGTGTTGAATCGAAATGCCAAGTCTCTCCATTTTCGGTTATTAGGAGTCGCGGACGCCCAGAGAAGAACTCCTTAACTCTCTTCCAAAACATTGAATAGATTTCATTTGGACGTTCACGAAAGGTATTAGCAAACGATTTAACGAGACACAAATCTTCATACGCTTCCCATTCAGCCATTGCAATTAAAAGATTACGTAGTTTGGTGGAAAAGAATGGTTTTGGGCTATTTTCTCTAGAGGATGGGGGTGGTATTATATAGAAGAAAATCCCAACGGTCGTTTTTTTTGAAAATCACAACGTGAGTCGTTAACTACGTGATCAAAGGTGTTGACGACTCAAGAGTAGGTTGTTGCAAATTAGTCATATGACGACTTAGGTATAGTCACATCAATTAACAAACCGACATAACGACTGTTTATTAAAATAAATTGAATCTCGATTGAAAGGAAACTTGGAATAGTAGCATATTAAATATTAATTAGAAGGTGGAAATTCCTTTGAACACATTACATGTTATTCATGTTTAAGTGCGAGATTCAACTAGCATGGCGGCTTCAATGTGATAAAGGCTCTCCTCTCCATTTGGTATATGCGGCCGAGCAGCGCCGCCTATCCCCTTGTGCCTCGCGAGAAACTCGTTGTACTTGGTGCACCATTTTATAACAAGAATCGTCCTATGACTAATGTGGGACGGCAAGTAAGGATATCGTAGTTTGTTGTTGTTATTAACGAAAGGACCCGAACCAACTTGGCTCCAAAATATGCTTTATTGCCCACCATGATACTTGGTGCGAAACCCCATCGTAGAATTCTTTGTCTTCCATGTATTGCTTCAAAAACGGTCCTTACTATACTCCATCTCGAGTCACTATCTTGCTTAGGTCATCCTCGGCGTGCTCGCGTGAATAGCTTCCTCAGCACGTAACTACCCCACCTTGTTCTCTTGAAGAATTTTTTCAAATGTCCATGGGACTCACCAGCCACCAATATTGTGGACTCATTTTTGTAGTGCTTGTACTTATTGGTCCATGCATAAACAAACTTTTCCTTCCAAGGATTCAACCATGTATCTAGGCAATAATCGACAACCTTCTTATGATCCGTACTCCAATCATCAATAAACTTTTGAAGATTTGCATAGTACTTTACTTTGGTCTTCGAATGAGCCAAATGGTCCCAATCTTTGGCAGTAAATCCTCCCATAGATCACCATCTTCAAAGATATTTTTCCTTTTCTTTCCTTTTCTCTTCGGCTATCTCTTTTTTGAAACTTTACTTAGACGCTCGTCTTCTCCTTGAACGTTGATTACCTTTTGCAAGCTTGATCTTTGGATATGATTCTTGCAATTAGAAAAAATATTCATTTGATGTGCCACGTCTGAAAGAAAATGTTGAGCATGTGGAAAAACTTGACGAACGGCACTCATGATCGCAAAAATCCCTATCTTCCGGAATTATAACCCGCTGTGTCTTCGCCTCGGTAAATCAACTAACTTGTTCCAAAGCCCAAACATAGTCCTCTATTTATTCCTTTTCCATAAAGCACCATGCCACTTGAATGATTGCTTATCCGGCATGACTAACCACGTTCAACAATGGCATGTTATACTTGTTGGTCTTATAGGTGCAATCTATGAACAAGACTCGGTAAAACACTCGAGCTAAATCCACCATCCTAGGATGGGCAAAGAAAAATATGTGTCACTTGTCAAGCGGACCCACCCTTGTTTGCATGGCGTAGTTAAGTTTTTC
>JAJJWW010006625.1:486520-530998 GCA_023531295.1 Papaver armeniacum | reverse complement strand
GTTGTCATTATATTTAGCTTTTGTGTTCTATTTACCCGATATATTTGGGCTAATTAACCTGTTCATAGCTTCCAATTAATATAGTGTATTTCTTTTTAATCTTTATAATAAAACAAAATCTTGGAGAACTTTTAAATTTTTACATACCCTTGACCCTAGTTAGCAATTCGCCGAATTATTCGCGAACTATACGCGAATTAATCGGTACCGCACTAATACGCGTCCATTTTGCGTATTACTCTAACACTGAACATACTACGCGTCTAATATGGAGTTCCCACATAATTCTCAGATTATTCGCATACGCGAATCATTTGCTGCTAAGATACGGGCACGTGGCGGCGTATTTGAGTTATGAATTTAAGTTCAAAAATTAATCGCGGCTCAAGCATAAGTACATAACACTCTGTCCATTGGGCTACGCCTTAATTGGTGATCAATATTAAAATATCATGGATATATACCATTTTTTTTTATCATATTTCCTATGTAATATTGTACCCAAAAGCTATCTTAGTGTATTTTAACATAGCAGAATTTTGAGTACCGCACTAACATCTAAAAAACGAATTATACACGTACGTATGCCGTTCAGAATCACTTTTATATCACGAACCATTGACCGGATTTTCGACCGAATCTGATTCCTACAAAACCGTATAATACTCGTGCGTTTGTTTGTTGTTCCGTATGTATGCCGAATACCGAATTGCTAACTAGGCCCTTGACTAGTTTCCTACCTCCGGCCACAATAAATTAATTTCTATTTCTATTTTCTTGCAAGTTTTAACGGCTATAAATCTCGGGATCGTATCTAGATCCTTCCTAAATTCGGAACCGTTAGATATTTTTCCTCCTTAAGAGACAAAAGAAGAACATATTCTAGGCTAATAGCGTTCTTCCTCCGCTCTCGAAGAAAATTAGGTTTCTCTTTTCTTTCCTCTATTCAAATCACAAGATTGAGTTGTAAGGTACGTATTATGATTCTTCTTCTTTGTATTCACTATACCGTAAACATTGATGTCAGTTATCACATCTTTTCCAAAACCCTAGATCGTATGTTTTATGGTTTCGTTTTGCAAACTTTTTTAGAATTCAAAATTTGGTATAATTTTTGCATATTTCGAGCCCTAGATCATTGATTCTCTATGCATATGTGATAGGGAACAAAGGGTTTTAATGAATTTTGTAACGCTATACTAGAGAATAGTTGATGGAAAATTGGGTTTTTTTTTGGTGTCGAAAAACCCAATTTTTCATGGTAGAATTGAATTGTTTAAGCTGATTTGGTTTTTCCTGGAAGGGTCGTAAATCAGGAGATTACGATTTTGAATCATGTTAACATAGTCGAGGATTGATTGAGAAATTAGGTTTTTGTGAAATTTTTTGATATTTTAGTTTTCAATGTCCTGATAGTGTTATGAATGTGAAGTCTGATTTGGATTCCTACTGTTACAGGAAGTGATGTCGGAATATGAGAATGTTGTTGGCGGAAAGCTGAAGCTTAAAGGGAAAGCACTCGATGTGAAGGCGGGAGGGTTAAAGAAGAAAAAAAAACAAAAGAAGGTGCAGTATGAACGAATTGCTGAAATTAAAGAAAGTGAGCTCTCAACAGGTGGGTGAACGTTTCTTACTCATAGCTACTTATTTCGTTTTTCAGTCATTATAGAGGCACAGTACTTTTTTCTTTGTTGTTTGACTCAAAACAATTTAACTAAGACAACACCAGAACAATCACAAAAAGGGACCCTTGCATCAAAGAGAATAGCCACCTCAAACTTTAATGTCTAGGCATTAGCGTCATGTCACTTGTGTCCGCCACTAGCTAACTCGAGGTTGTGATTAATGGTCATATGGAACTATCTAAGATCCAACAGCACAAGTTGCAAAAGTTAGGTATTGAATCACTATACATGTATGACGACAGTCAGGCCTGCAGATCTGTGTATTGTCCAACTCACTGTGTCCTGCACCTCAGATTGGCACATATTCTATATCTGTGGTATAGAATATCAGTGAAATTGAGGAATGCTTGCATTATTACATGTTGATATCAAGTATCCACTATTGAATTGGAGACTTATCTGCTACTTTTCCTGTGAAACCTGACCTTTAGAGATGTTGTCTTTCCTATACAAGTTGCATCCAATACAGTCTTTCACATGCTGAACTTTGGGATATGGCTTTTAGAAGTCTCTGTCTTAGTAATTACTTTATAATTGTAAGGATAGTGGTTGCACTATGAGTTGTATCATTCAGATACAGACTGGGGATGTTGGTGAAGGTAACTTATTTAATCATGGATGCTCTGTAGTATTAGGGAATGAAAAAGTATTAGTAGGAAGGAATCATTGTCTCGAAAAGGTTGGAGTGTAGACTCTGGAACTAAGTAGAAGCATTATTCACGTGGACTTAACGGAATATGAGACTTTCAGGTTATAAAAAGCTTTGTAGTGTAGGTGATATCACCTGTATATTTTAGATCTGGAGATGGATGTGATACCTTTTATTTTGGGTGTACATCATCTGACATACATATTACCTGGAGACTTGGAGAGGAGCTGGTGCTCCCTTAGAAACCTAAAGAAACATTCCACCATACAAACCCTATGATCATTCCTGCGTTTCATAAGACACATTTGACCCTGCCCCTTTCATTCTTTTTCTTTTAAATGAGTCTTACCTTTAGAATCTCATTTTTTCAAAGATTACCCTATAATTTTACCATTGAAACAAAAGCAACCAACAACCCTACCTCTTTAACAGCTTTGCTTTTGTGTCTTGCAAGAATTTCATAACAATAAAAAAATGATGGCAAGAATAATCCACTAACTGGATTTAATATCTGGGATTAGCGTCCTGTCACTTCTGTTTGCCACTTGCTTTCTGTTTGAGAAAGTTATTTGAACATAATATACTATTTGAGGTCTTGATTGATGGGCATACACAAGTCACAACTCAGGTTACACAAGTTACTTGAATTTTGTTTAGCAGAGGAGGTTTTCCATATCAGTGAATTTGAGTGATGCTTGCGCTATTACATGTTTATACCTACTAATTGATTGGAGAGTTATCTACTACTTTTCCTGTGAAACCTGACCTACAGAGTCATTGTCTTTCCCATACAACACTTCATGCCTTTCTCATGGCGAACTTTGGATATGGCTTTTAGTAGTCTCCGTCTTAGTAATTGCTTTATAATAATAAGTGTAGTGGTTGCACTATGAGTCTAATAATGAAGGTAAATTATTAAATCGTGGATGCTCTGCAGTGTTATGGAATGAAAAAGGTATACGAAAGATTAATTGCCCCATGAAACGTTGGGGTCTAGACTCTGGAACCAAGTAGAAGCATTATAAATGCGGATGTAAGTGAATATGAGGCTTTCACACTATAAAAAACTTAATGATTGTAGGTGTTCTTGATATTTAGCTCTTGAAAATGGATGTGTTCCCTTTATTTTGGGTATATGCCTTATTTGATGGACTTAGTAGTGGAAACTAAATATGTAACTTTAACCATTATCTCAAAAAGCATTTTTCAAACAAAAGCCAATCTTTTAATAAGATAAAAAAGGATGTGCTGCGCTGATAACTGAAGTGAATGGCTTGGTTTGTAATATTTTTTCTTGATTTTTTCATCTTTTTTGCGGTTTACCAAAGATTGCTTTAAGGACCACCCAGAACAGAATTATGTAGGGGGGAATTCTGGAGGACTTTGTTTCGATTGTTGAAGCCTTTGATGTTCTTAGTGGTTCCTTTGGTTTATCTTTTGTCATCCTTATCCTCAACTAAGCTTTTATGTGATGCTAGGTAGCGGAGGCACTGGATTGTCCGCAGATGCTGTTGAGGAGCATGCAAATGAGACCAATGAGTTAGAACAGAAAGAGCGTCCTGCTAGTATCGATGATCATCTCACACCAGCTGAGAGGCGTTATATTGAGCAAAGGGAAAGAATCGATGTCCGCAGGCTGGCAAAGACTTCAAACAAATCTCACCGTGATCGCATTCAAGATTTCAATCAGTATCTGGCAAACATGAGTGAACACTACGACATTCCTAAAGTTGGTCCCGGCTAAGAACTCTGCAGAGAACCTCATCTGTGTAAAGACAGTGATATTACTGTTAGAACCCTTGGTCTTGATAACGTGACGCTACTTTCTTTTATGATGTTTACACTTCATTCTTTGGTTGACGAACTTCATGCATCTCTTAGATGGCTAGTCCATGTTGGTTGGCTTGTTTATGGTATGATAAAATTCCTCCATATGAAAATGCTTATGTACCATAATGGACTAGTGGACTATAAGTGAACACCAGGGTGATGATGTAGATTTCAGATTATTCAATTCTATGTAGATGTATTGACTTATCATTAATTGTGGTAATTATGAATTCATTTCCTGCCTATCCTGATCATGAGAGTCGATTGCTGTTGCATTTCACAAAAAAGTGGGGCATGTATTGTCATTTTCAAGAACAAAGTGTTGCGGGGTAGCATGTCCCATCCCCATGTCTTTTGCCAAGTTTGGGCCTTCTGCCAATGCACAAACTGTTGAGATAAGCTATTGCATTATTCAGAAAAGCCTAAAATTCGGCTTCTCTTTTCTCTCTTTCTTTTATCAAAGTGCGTAAAAGATAAGAAAGATAAAGCTGCAGTAATCGACATTACTTAGTTGCGTTTGATTAGATTCTCAGTCTTTGTAGTGATCTTGAGTTATGTGATACCACCATGGCACCATATAAGGTATTCCCAGTAGCAATAAACACGTGAAATTCATCTTCATGATCACTGTGAAGGGTGTTGCAAGAGCTGCACAAGAGATGGAGCAGTTTCATGTCATTTAACAATGCATTATTGCGAATTCTAGGAAAGATATGGAACGTCAAGAGATGCACATACTTGAAAATTGATGGATTGATGCCCTGTAGGGTGTACAAGCGACGTGCATATTCACGTATTCAAGGAGATAGGGACCTATGTCGCCCATCTTATCTTTAGCATATTCACAGTGTGCCCGTAATTAAGCTCGTGGGTTCGGTTCGCTTTCCAAGAAAATAAACCACCACTACCAGTATGTAAATGGAAAGTTAATCACGAGGAGGACCAAGTTATCTTCAGCGGGGGGTCATTTTTAAAACAAGTGAGCCCACTGGTCTTCATAATAGTTGCTCTTTGTAAGCCTGCTTTTTAAAAAGAATCTTGCTCTAGGGGCATGCTTAAATATTCTGAGACATACAAAACACTTATTGATAACAACTGGGGTCTAAAACTAGTTAGGGTGGAGGGATCCCCTCGCACCTTTATTATCACACTATCTTACACGTTGGACGTCATTTTTGCGAATAAAAATCAAACCGTAACGAATTTGAAGCTAATATTTTGAAGATATGTTCATCTTACCAATTTCTACATGCCTACCAAATATGAGCACATTCCGAAATATAAAACCTCACAATCTACAGGTCTTAATTTCGACGGCCAGGAATCCGTTGATTTTCAACGGCTCATTTTCAAAGTAATAGATGATGGTGTTATATGTTTCGGAATACGCTCATTTTTGGTAGGTATGTTGAACTTGGTAAGAGGAACACATCCCCAAAATATTAGCTTCAAATACGTTACGGTTGGGTTTTTATTCGCAAAAATGACGCCCAACATGTGAGATAGTGTGATAATATAGGTGTGAGGGGATCATTCCTAGTGAGATTACTAAAATAATTTTGATTAATTAATTAATTTAGTTATGTTTTAATTTTTTTCTATTAGATTTTTTTTAATTTTTTTTCTTCTATTTATGAAAAAAGAAAAGTAAAGTTTTTTACAAGAAACTAGATGGGAGCCTAGCAACAAGTTGGGCTCCAACACTTTTTTGATTAGCTAAACCAATTCTAATAAAAAGAAAATTACGGACATTAATATTTACATATGCGTAGCTATGTAATTCTTCAATCTTTTCAAAAATTCAACATTTCAGTATCAAGTTCTCCTAAGGCAGTAAAAGCTAAGGTACCAAAACTATAACCATTGGTTCTACATAGACCAAGATACTTAACCCCTACGCTCAACGGCTTTTAACCAAGGCGAGACCCTAAAATACTTGCACACCACCCCAACAAAAGGGGAAACCCCAAGACATCAAACACGTAATAAGACCTTCCTCCCAATTGTAAACCAAATGTCAGCCGGCCTAGCATCACCACCATCATGAGAAAGAAACCCCAAAGCTCCCTCGACTCTAAAAGGTACACTAGAACAATAAAAAATATCTGCAAAAATATCTCTAACAAGATCATGTCTAAACTTAAGACCAACTTCACTAGCGCAATCAAGTGCATGATTACCATACACATCCATATCCCAGTTGCAGCAAAGAAAAGCACTATTTACAACAAACAAATGAATACCAAGTATATAACAAAGCACTGCATAAAACTGACGTGGTCCATTTTTCAAGCCCATCAACTGGAATAGCAAGAAGATAATCCTGTGCATGTTGAGTACCATGACACTGCCATAATGCTAAATCTCGCATTGACATATTGAAAAGAGACTGCATTTCCTTAGTCACACCTGCAAAGTACTGAACTGCAAATGCATGCATAAGATGTGGGGGCACTAATGAGATTGCAAAGTCGTGACGAATAAATACCGTCGCTAATTTTTTTCTATTTGATTTGATATAATTTTTTTTCTTCTATATATATATATTTTTAATATTTTTTACTTTTTACTTTTTACTTTTTACTTTTCGTTTTTATTGTTTTTCATGACTTTTAAATTTTTTCTTAATTATTTTTCTTCTTTCTCTATTCTTTCCTCCAATCGACGCTAACCCGACTACACTTTTCATCGTCTTCAACTACATGTAGAGGCTCAAATCGTTTTTCTAATCTGTAAGTTAGTGAAAAAAAGAAGAAGAAGTACAAATCAAATTGAGTGAAGTTGGAGAGCAAGAGCTAGATCCTCAATGCAAGGAAATGTACAATAAAAATTACCCACAAACCGATATCTTATTTTCCTGTGATTGATTGATAGATTAGGTTTAAATCGAAAAAACTAGGATTTGGCAGTTACAAAGTGAAGTTCGGCTTATAATTGAAATGAATTATCAACCAAACTCCTCATTGTTCTTCAATCTGAAAGTGCTGATGAACAGTTCGTTTGATAATTAAGCACGAAAATGTTGTCCGAACTTCACTTTAAGAAGAACAATGCTAAGTTAGGTTGTCCTATGTTTTTCCTCGAGGCAGCCGAACGTAGGTTCGACAGTTTAAGAATGAAGTTCGGCTGATAAGTAATCAACCGAACATTGGTATGTTTTTAAAAAGTTATCGAATTAGAACCTAGGTTTATAGGTTTTGTAAATACTAAAAATTTAATTTGTTTTAAAGAAAAGGGCTTGGCGGCGCAGCTTGTTGCTTGCTTGCCTGCTATGTGAGAATTTCAATCTGTATTAAAAATTTGTTCCTTTTAAATGTGTAGTTTAAAAACGATTTTGATTAATAATTCTGGTAATAAACTGGAACCAAAACATCTCCATGTCGTTATCTCAGAAAATCAGTTTTTAAAGAAAATTAATTTAAAAAATATAAATGATAAGGACATTACTATCTTTATTAAATATGGTGGATAACGGGTTATTGGTTTTACTACCCGGTGACTCTATTTTGTCCTTATTGAGTATGCCTCAAAATTTTTCAGTAGGCTTCAGAACATGCTTCTTTAAACAACAAATGGAACTGGACCTACTACCTTACATATTTTTTTTTTAAAAAGTTCCAATTATACATTACTTGGCGATTTGCTGGTGTCAATGGTGGTTTTTAGCTTAGGGTTAAAATCGTAAAACCCTAGCCAGACAGTGACGTCACAGAACTTGAGTAATAATGTCTCCACTAAGCGCATTTATTGAACCCTTTAATGTCTGCGAGAAAATTACCAAGGTACCTTTTTTTTTTTTAAAATACTAATTAGGGTTTCGATAGGCCAAACCTAATTCCCACACCACATGTGCCAATGGCCTGCCGTGCCGCCCACACCTCCGCGCCAAGGCATGCCAACCATGCCAGCATTGCCACTGGTGCCAATGGCAAACCATGCCCGGCCTTTACCGTGCCAATGGCAAACCATGCCACCACATCTCTCCGCCAAGGCATGCCAACCATGCCAGCCACACCATCGTGCCAATTGAAAACCATGCCGACCACGTCTCCGCGCAAGGCATGCCAACCATGCCGGGTAGCACCAGGTGCCAATGGAAAACCATGCCGACCACGGCTCCGCGCCAAGGCATGCCAACCATGCCCGGCCGCACCACCGTGCCAATGCCAAACCATGCCGGCCACATCTCACGCCAAGGCATGCCAACCATGCGCCCGCCACCACCGTGCCAATGGAAAACCATGCCGGCCACGTCTACCGCGCGCCAAGGCATTCCGACCATGCTAGACACACCATGCGCCAATGGCATGCCAAACCCTTGGCCCCGTCATGCAAAGTCGTCTGTGCCAAACCTTTGGCCCAAAACCCTAGTTTTACCACGCCAAACCGCGTCAAGGCATGCCATGGCACATGTGCCAATGGCGTGCCAACCACCTTGTTGCGCCCCACCATGCCGGACTTCCCTATGCGGCTACCAAAATGAAGACGTGCGACGATCAACGGCCACCCTTCCATCCTAGATATGAATCCTAGCCGTCAAGGTTGCCAAACAATGCGTGATAACCTTAGAATTCTTCATGAGTTTTACTTTCGGGTTGTTTTCACCTCCCGAACGAGCTCAAAACTTAAATATTCACGCGAAAAGAGATAGGAAATTATTTTCCATACGAAAGGAGGGTCGGAACATCAAAATCCGAGTCCGTATAAGAATTCTACATCGATTCTAGTAAATGGCGCTAATTAGGGTTTCAAAATACCAAACCCTAATTTAGACAAAACGCAAGCGCTTCCCTTCCAAGCCTCACACCGCTCTTTGGATCCACTTCACGTTAAAGCAATGCCGGCCATGCTTTCACCAAACGAAAGGTTGCAATGATCAACGGCCACCCTTCCGTCTAAGATGTAGATCTTAGCCGGCCCAAGGTCATCGACAACGCATGGCCACCTTTGGCCCAACGCTAAAATCCTAGCATGGCCACGCCAAAATCTTTGCTGGTCACGCCAAAATCCTAGCTTTGGCCACGCCAAAATCCTAAAGATACACGCCAAAATCCTAGTCCAGTCACGTCAAAATCCTAGCTGGTCATGCCAAAATCCTAGCACAGTCACGCCCAAAATCCTAGCTTTGGCCACGCCAAAATCCTACCCTGCTACGACGCCTATCCTTTGGTCACGGCACCAACTCCAGCTACGACACCTATCCTTTGGTCACGACACCAACCTTGGCTACGACGCCTATCCTTTGGTCACGACACCAAGCTGGCTACGACGCCATCTTTTGGTCACGGCACCAACTTGGCTACAAACGCCAAATCCTTTGGCCACGACACACATAGATACATGTTTTCCACGAAAACACTCGAGACATCAACGCATTTCTAAACGGGAATGCTCATTGGGTATTGGTTTGGCGGTTTACAGCGTGCGGCGTACACTACGCACGTTATAAGAAAGTGTCATAAGGATGAGGCGGTTAGTAAATACAGGGAGTAATGGTGAAACGCCTTCTTTTATGGAATATCAATTCCAGGCGTTCGATTACCACCTCCTCCCATTTACTCACCCGTTTTCCATTTCTTAAATGAGACCGAGTACGTTTCACTTCGACTTGTATAAATGTGTCTTACCTATTTCCACCGAACAACAAGTTAGGGTCAAGAGCATATAACACTCAGAAACCACTTGCTAGTTTTCCCATTTGTTAGCTTTCAATTTCTGATACAAGTCAAACAACTACTTTTCCAGAATCAACTATTCTGGTCTCAACACTTTCTTCGCTTCCCTCCCTAAAACCAATATTTCTCCTTCACTTTGTGGCCGAAGCAAGTCTAGAACGGCCATTTCTTGGTTTAGTCCGGATTTGTACAGATTGATTTCTCGAATCTAAAGTACTCCCTTGCAGTACATTGTTTAGGGTTTAGACTCAGTTTCTCACCCACTCACGCAAAATTATCGAAATCAGCAGAAACCGTTTTCACCCTCAAACAAGTAAATACAGGGAGTAATGGTGAAACACTTTCTTTTATGGAACATCAATTCTTGGCGTTACCGATTACCACCTCCTCCCATTTACTCACCTAGTTTTCTATTTCTTAATGAGACCAGAGTACGTTTCACTTCGACTTGTATAAATGGGTCTTACCTATTTCCACCGAACAACAAGTTAGGGTCGTGGAGCATACAACACTTAGAAACCACTTGCTAGCTTTCCCGTCTGTTAGCTTTCAATTTCCAATACAAGTCAAACAACTACTCTTCCGTAATCAACTATTCTGGTATCAACACTTTCTTCGCTTCCCTCCTTAAAACCAACCCTTCTCCTTCACTTTGTGACCAAAGCAAGTCTGGAACGGCCATTTATTGGTTTAGGCCGGATTTGTACAGATTGATCTCTCGAATCTAAAGTACTCCCTTGCAGTACATTTTTTAGGGTTCAGACTTAGTTTCTCACCCACTCACTCGAAATTACTGAAATCAGCAGAAACCGTTTTCACCCTCAAACAATTGGCGACCACAGTGGGAGATTGATCTTTCGGTTACAATGTCAATTTTCGACCATCGATCTCATTCTTTGACCCAGACATCAAGATGGTAAAATCAGGCGGTCCGCTCAGGGATCGACGACTCAGTTACCAGAGGAACCGATTATCAGTTTTGGCACGGCGAGGGATGACTGGGACTACCTAGAGATTATAAGAGAATCATCCAACCAGGGATCGACGACTCGATTAATCAAATGAGACGACAGGGAAGTTTCCACAATCACGGCGGTGCTTCCCATAAAACTCGGTCTTACACCGGAAGGTTCCCTTTTCATCGGGAGGTCCGAAAAACCAAGTAAATCTTACCTAGACAAGCTACATTGTTTGCTATTTCAAGTTTTCACGGGAATGATAAAACCAATATTCATGTTATGTTTCACCCTATGTCATCTACCAACACACGGTTCCATGGTTTTCCTGGGATGTTTGCGTCACTTGCAATCGTAGCCAAGACAACATCATTCCCAAAACAATCCATTCCAAACAGTTCATTCCAAAAGAATAATCCAAAACCCTCATAGATAACAATTATCTATCAATTCAAATCAAACCATAAACCAGGCGCTTTATTTGCCTTTCAAAAAAAAAAAAAACACCTACCCATACGTGCCTACTTTGCATAATAATGATTACCCGTCACTATTCATGAGGTAGACGACGTTACTACGGTGATATTCGAAGAGGAATTGTTTATGATAAAGTATTTCTACAAAGTTATGAAAGGCATACCCATGGCTAGGGTTTACACCGGTTCGAGAAAAGAAAAATATTTCTACATATTTATGGAAGGCATACCTATGGCTAGGGTTTGCACCAACACAAGAAAACAAGAGAACAAATTGAAAGAAAAACTACGAGTACATAGTTGGAATATGCTTGCCCACTTTATTGCTACCACACTACCGCTAACACCGGGACGTGATAACAAAGATACGAGATAAAAAGGGGCCAACCCCTTTCATAAGCATAACACTTTGGAATTCGAATAAGGAAAGGATTTCTGTTTGAGCTACCTATGGAAAGAGACAACTGGGCCCGCAAGAACAACCCTCACGGTGCCCAGCAGTCCGCGCCACGCCAATCCAGCTTCATGCCAAGCCAACAGTCCGCGCCATACCAAATCCAAGCCAGCGCCCACGCCAAGCCAGCGCCCATTCCAAGACGATCCAGCGCTAACAGCTTGCATCTTTCCAGCGCCAGCAGCTTGCATCCTTTCCAGCGATAACAACTTGCACCCTTCCAGCGCCATCTTCTCCGCTCCACAACCAGCCAAAGAAGCGCCATCCTCACCCTTAAAACAGCGCCATGGCTCCGGCCACTCGTGATCAAACCGCGCTATTCTTTGCACGATACACCTACGATAACGGAACCAGGCTGCTTACGCCACCCCAATGTTTCTTCAAGTATGACGGCTCCAACGAGTCACCGGAGACGCCGTACTCCACCATCGGGGCAAGATCTTGGAAGATCCGAAGATGCCGACCTCCTTTACCACTTGTTGATTTGATGGAAAGAAAAAGGTTCTCGTAAGGCTCGAGACAGACGTGTTTATAACTCGGAAAGAGATACCTATTTCCTCAAGACAACGACGGAGCGGCCACCATAAGAGTCACGTCAACCCAAGGGGAGCCGACAAGGAATACTTTTAACATCCCACACGAGGCACTTCAGCAGGACGTGCGTTTATAGATGAAGGGGCTTGCGTTGGTCTTGAACGCCCAGTAGAAGGGAATCGGCAATCCAATTTCATCACACGTAAATATCAGGAACGACTTCTCCAAAATCGAGGCAAAGGAAATCAGCAACCCTCTTTAATTCACAGAGACCCTCTTCCAGTCGGATATGCATGATTTACGGGACTTCGCCCACAAAATCGTGCGTCTATGATGAAGCAGTTATGTGAGATTCTATATTTCTCCAAGGCGTAGCGTCAAGACATATTTGCATCCCTCAACCGCACTGCATCAGGAAAGCAGCTGTTTCCATCTAGGGAAGCGTTCCCAAACCCCAACCTCTCCGGAAAGCACGATCGATAGATGGAATCAGGAACTACTAACATCTGTTCACTTGAGGGATGTCGAGTTTGACATGACGACGTGTGACGCACTCTCCCGGCTTCAACATTGTAAACTGGCTCAAGGCTATGGGAGTTTGAGGCGCCGTTTCGATGTTCTCTCCAGTGGCTCCGCTTCAACGTTCCCACGAGCGGCTCCGCTTTAACGTTCGCTTCAACACCACTCCTTCCTGCAAAGGGTCATGCCACCACACTCCCCATGTCAAGGATCATGATCGCGACCCAGCCAATCTTCATAGTCATGGCCACCTTTTGATTCATCCCGCCAAAACTCGTGACCATGGACAATTTGCTCGCTTACACATCTAGCCAATCCTTTTACTTCCATGGAAGACCATACAATTCTAGCAAACCTACTTTGTTCTCACGACAATGTAGTCTCTTCGATCACATCTGTTTGCCAATCTGCTGCCGCTCATTTGTTGATACCGGCTGAGCTTCACCATAGAAAACAATCACTATAAAGGTAACCCGTGCTCCTCCATATTTTAGTTTCATGTGGAAGAAGTAACAAAATCACCGGTACGAACACACGATGGTGATATCTTTATCATGGTCAACCCACCGACCATACAAGATGGAAACATGTAAACCATACTTGGGGACTGCGGATCTACACGGAATCCTTTCATTGTCAAAGCTCAGAAGACACAGTCAACCAAAAAGCCATAACCACAACAAGGTCATCTACTCTTCAAGGGTGTAGCGTAAGAATATGATCACCTCTCTGTCTAGAAGACGCCTGCAACACTTTACAAGGCGCGGTGGATCCCAAGCTGCTCGCCGAAGAAATAACTGAAACTAAAGAAAAGTGTGGCCAGGGACTGCTCATCGTAGCCCATCCCGATGACCATCAAAGATCCATGAGATAACCCCGGAGACCGGTTGAAACATTTTCCTACCAAGAAGCGAGGGATCCACGAAAAACAACATAACTCTCTCATCTTTACCACTTTACTATCCAGTATTTCATCCATGTGATATTCTGAGCATCCCAAATCACATCCGGAAGAGTACAATAAGCTTGTATCAAATCCCGTGGACGTGGATTCAAAGCGTGCAATGAAAGTAGGCTACACATGGGGACTACCAGCACGGGGTGCTTTCACCCCCCCTCAACAAGGTTATTTCTGATTTCAACATCATCACTGTCGAAGTTTTACGAGCCGCAGGAATTTCTCAACACGAAGCCGTACATGTGAATCGAAGACTCCAAAAGCACGCCACAGAGATACATTCACATGTTCGTCCGTGCCATCGGATCTAACAGAAATATAACTGGGGACTGATCACCGAATCCCATTACATACGATAGTCCAAAATTCAGAAGATGGTTCAAAAGATGTCTCTTGGAACAAAGTCCTTGAAGACTTGATAGCATCACGTAGTCAACGAAAACGCCTCCCAACTCATCTATTTCATCCAGTGGCTCCGGAAGATTTCGACCATACAAGCATCCACAATATACTGTCATCGCGATCAGAAGGTTCAGGCACTGAACAACCTAAAATCAAGGATAGACCGACAATGCAACCACATCCATCCGTCCTAAGAATGCAATGGAGTTTGGTAAATTTTGGAATCCACCCCAGAGACACCGCTGACGAAAGCACGGATCCAGACGAGCAACAGAAAATAGAAGAAGGTCAATATCTCTTTTCATACAAATGGAAATTCTACAGTTTGCACAAAATAAAGTTTCCTTCTTGCTACATGAATGGGAATAGATGACTCGGCACGACTATGCTACCCTGAGCCCGCAACATCCCTCCCCGAATTCTTCTTCTGAGTATCCTGCTGTCGGGCCGTTTTCACCTCCTAAACGAGCTCAAAACCCAAATATTACCGCGTAAGAAGATAGGAAATTCTTTTCCGATTAAAATGGAGGGGCGGATTTTCAACATCCGAGTTCGTACGAGAATTCTACAACGATTCTAGTAAGGGGCGCTAATTAGGGGTTCGACATGCTAAACCCTAATTTAGACAAAGTTGTCATTATCCCACGGAACTGAAGCAAGTTTTTATCTTCCCAAAGCCAGTCGTCACCTTCCCACGGAACTTAAGCAAGTTTTTATCTTCCCGAAGCCGTCGTCACCTTCCCACGGAACTGAAGCAAGTTGTTATCTTCCCGAAGCCAACGCTCACGGCTCCTTTCCAAGCCGCACGATACCTGCGGCTCCCATTCTAAGCCAACCCGATCTGACGGCTCCATTCCAAGCCGACCAATGCCGCAACTCCATCCTAAGCCAACCGATGCTGACGACTCCATTCCAAGCCGACCAATGCTGACGGCTCCATTCCAGGGAGACCAATGCTGACGGATCCATTCCAAGACGACCGATGCTGACGGCTCCATTCCAAGCCAATACAATGCATGCGGCTCCATTCCAAGCCGCACAAAACCTACGTCTCCTATTCCGAGCCGAGCAACGCCAATAACTCGCTAAGCCAGCACCTCCGCGTTCCCCTAGTCCGGCCAAGATGATGCGTGACCAAGCCAAGACGCAGTCACATCTCACCACTTCACTGGTCTAGCCAGCAACACCGAAGTACAATTCATACAAGGCCGCCAACAGGAAGCACAAACTCTCTTTACCTCTCGAAAAAGGTTAGACGGATCTTCCGACCATCTTACATGATTTACGTTTAAGCTTCTGTCCTTATCTGTCACCATCTTATGCTTACCTCGCAACAATGCCCCTATTCCGATCTAAGAAGGGGACTTAATGTTGATGGTGGTTTTTAGCTTAGGGTTAAAATCGTAAAACCCTAGCCAGACAGTGACGTCACAGAACTTGAGTAATAATGTCTCCACTAAGCACATTTATTGAACCCTTTAATGATCTACGAGAAAATTACCAGGTACCTTTTTTTTTTTTTTTTAAAAATACTAATTAGGGTTTCGATAGGCCAAACCTAATTCCCACACGACATGTGCCAATGGCCTGCTTCCCGGACACACCTCCGCTCCAGGCATGCCAACCATGCCATCCGCACCACCGTGCCAGTGGCAAACCATGCCGCCACGTCTCAGCGCGCCAAGGCATGCCAACCATGCTGGCCGCACCACCGTGCCAATGGCAAACCATGCCAGCTACGCCTCCGCGCCAAGGCATGGCAACCATGCCAGCCGCACCACTGTGCCAATGGCAAACCATGCCAGCCACATCTTCACGCAAGGCATGCCAACCATGCCGTAGCACCACTATGCCAATGGCAAACCATGCCGACCGTCTGCGCCAAGGCATGCCGACCATCGCCACACCATGCGCCAATGGCATGCCGACCATGGTAGCCACACCATGCCAAGTCGTCCGTGCCAAAACCTTTGGCCGAAAACCCTAGTTTTAGCCCGCCAAATCGCGTCAAGGCATGCCATGCCACATGTGCCAATGGCATGCCAACCAACTTTTCGCGCCCCGTCATCCGGTCTTCCCTGTCGGCTACAAAAACGAAGGCGTGCGACAATTAATCGTACCCTTCCATCCTAGATACGAATCTAGCCTCCAAGGTTGCCAAACAACGGGTGATAACCTTATAATTCTTCCTCTTTTACTTTTGGGCTGTTTTCACCTCCCGAACGAGCTCAAAACCTAAATATTCTCTTACAAGGAGATAGGAAATTATTTTTCGTACAGAATGGAGGGGTGGACCATCAAAATCCGAGTCCGTATAAGAATTCTACATCGATTCTAGTAAAGGGTGTTAATTAGGATTTTAGCATACCAAACCTAATTTAGACAAAGCCACAAGCGCTTCCCTTCAAGCCGCACACTGCTAGTGTCTCAACTCCACGTTAAAGTCATGCCCCATGCTTTCACCAAACGAAGGGTTGCAACAATCAACGGCCACCCTTCCGTCTAAGATGCAGATCTTAGCGAGTCCCGAGTCACCAAATAACGCATGGCCACCTTTGGCCCAACGCTAAAAATCTAGCCTTGTACACGCCAAAATCCTAGCCTGGCACTCCAAAATCAAGCCTGGCCATGCCAAAATCTAACTGGCCATGCCAAAATCCTAGCACGGTCAAGTCAAAATCCTAGCCGGTCACGCCAAAATCCTAGCCTGGTCACGCCAAAATCCTAGCTGGCCGCGCCAAAATCCTAACACAGCTACGAAACTTATCCTTTGGTCACGACACCAACCTTGGCTACGACGCCTATCCTTTGGTCACGGAACCAACTCAACACGACGCCTATCCTTTGGTCACGACACCAACATGGCTACGACGCCTATCCTTTGGTCACGGCACCAACTTGGCTACAAACGCCAAATCCTTTGGCCACGACACATGTAGCTACATGTTTTCCATGAAAACACTCGAGACATCAACGCATGTCACAAACTGGGGGATGCTCATTGGGTATTGGTTTGGCGGTTTACAACGTGCGGCTTACACTACGCCCAGTTATAAGAAAGTGTCATAAGGATGAGGCGGTTAGTAAATACGGGTGTAATGGTGAAACACTTTCTTTTATGGAACATCAATTCCAGGCGTTACCGATTACCACCTCCTCCTATTTACTCACCCGTTTTCCATTTCTTAATGAGACCAGAGTACGTTTCACTTCGACTTGTATAAATGGGTCTTACCTATTTCCACCGAACAACAAGTTAGGGTCAAGAGCATATAACACTCAGAAACCACTTGCTAGTTTTCCCATTTGTTAGCTTTCAATTTCTGATACAAGTCAAACAACTACTTTTCCAGAATCAACTATTCTGGTCTCAACACTTTCTTCGCTTCCCTCCCTAAAACCAATATTTCTCCTTCACTTTGTGGCCGAAGCAAGTCTATAACGGCCATTTCTTGGTTTAGTCCGGATTTGTACAGATTGATTTCTCGAATCTAAAGTACTCCCTTGCAGTACATTGTTTAGGGTTTAGACTCAGTTTCTCACCCACTCACGCAAAATTATCGAAATCGTGAAACCGTTTTCACCCTCAAACAAGTAAATACAGGGAGTAATGGTGAAACACTTTCTTTTATGGAACATCAATTCTTGGCGTTACCGATTACCACCTCCTCCCATTTACTCACCCGTTTTCTATTTCTTAATGAGACCAGAGTACGTTTCACTTCGACTTGTATAAATGGGTCTTACCTATTTCCACCGAACAACAAGTTAGGGTCAGGAGCATACAACACTTAGAAACCACTTGCTAGCTTTCCCATCTTTTAGCTTTCAATTTCCGATACAAGTCAAACAACTACTCTTCCAGAATCAACTATTCTGGTCTCAACACTTTCTTCGCTTCCCTCCTTAAAACCAACCCTTCTCCTTCACTTTGTGACCAAAGCAAGTGTGGAACGGCCATTTATTGGTTTAGGCCGGATTTGTACAGATTGATCTCTCGAATCTAAAGTACTCCCTTGCAGTACATTTTTTAGGGTTCAGACTTAGTTTCTCACCCACTCACTCGAAATTACTGAAATCAGCAGAAACCGTTTTCACCCTCAAACAATTGGCGACCACAGTGGGAGATTGATCTTTCGGTTACAATGTCAATTTTCGACCATCGATCTCATTCTTTGACCCAGACATCAAGATGGTAAAATCAGGCGGTCCGCTTAAGAAAGTGTCATAAGGATGAGGCAGTTAGTAAATACAGGGTGTAATGGTGAAACACTTTCTTTTATGGAACATCAATTCCCAGCACTGATTACCACCTCCTCCTATTTACTCACCCGTTTTCCATTTCTTAATAAGACCAGAGTAAGTTTCACTTCGACTAGTATAAATGGGTCTTACCTATTTTCACCGAACAACAAGTTAGGGTCAGGAGCATACAACACTCGAAACCACTTTCTAGCTTTCCCATCAGTTAGCTTTCAATTTCTGATACAAGTCAAACAACTACTCTTCTAGAATCAACTATTCTGGCCTCAACACTTTCTTCGCTTCCCTCCCTAAAACCAACCCTTCTCCTTCACTTTGTGACCGAAGCAAGTCCTGAACGACCATTTCTTGGTTTAGGCCTAGATTGTAAGTTGATCTTTCGAATCTAAATTACTCCCTTGCGGTACATTGTTTAGGGTTTAGACTCAGTTTCTCACCCACTTACGCGAAATTACCGAAATCAGCAAAAACCGTTTTCACACTCAAACAGCTGGGAACTTGAAACTAATAAAATGCTAATGTCTTTTTCAAGTTTAATTAAGTATCCTTATCTTGATTTTTTTTATTTCTTTTGAATGAAAAGATCGGCTAACCTCACATGGAAAAAATGTTCAAAATTCATGAATCGGTTGAGTTGAATCGAGTTGCCTACATCTCCTTGGTGTAGTGGTCTTGAACATGGCTCAAGAAACCTGAAAGCGACTCAACGATCTTGAATCAAGCTCGAAGAAACTGAAAAGTGTTATAGATGGTTGATTCCCCACTGCGGAGGTAAGGGTTCGAACCCTGTAATTGCTGAAATTCACTCCAATTTAAGCAGTTTGGATGTATGTAGAAAAAAAAATTTAAAAAAAAAAAAAAAAACGCAAGTAACCATATGGTCCATGACTCCATATTAATAAATCTTTCTCTTTTATCATTTATTATGGGACAGGCGGAATATCTTTTTCGGTACTTTAAATTCCTCTTTAATTTTCAGTTTTTGTTTTTTAAGAGGATCACCAAGATAGTATCTTCACCAAATAGTGAATTTTTTCTTCTACAATAAAACAAGTAAGCCCCCCACTAGTCTTCAACTACATATCCTCCCTTCTTCTTTACAATGTGAACCTAACCCTCCTACTACCGCTTAACCTCTTCCGCAAGAAGTTTCCAATCATGCGTACCGACCACTATACACAATCAGAATCTTCTTTCCATTTAATTTGATTTTTTTTTTCCTTTTTATCCGTTTCCTTCTTCCCTTGGGAAAACTACAAAACCTTTTTTTAAAACATATAAATAACATCGACCGGAAACGCATCTCTTCTTTAAAATTTCACTTTGTTGTTACCACCCACTATCCAAAAATACCCATCCAAACCAGAAAAATAAATAAAAACCATTCCTTTGATTTTCTTCAAACAACAACAGAAACTTGGTCCAGTCCAGTGTATCTCTCTTGCTTCTTTCATCAATCATCATCGTCACTACAATGGTATGTACTCCATCTATGATCTGTCTGTCTAAATCTGGTTTTATACTTTCGTGTTAGTTTCAGTTTATTTTGATTGATTGATTCTGTAAATTCTGTTCAATGGTTTTGCTTTATTCTTAATTTGATCATTTTTTTTTTTAATGATGGATAAGATTTATGATCAAAAAATATTCTGGGTTTTATTTATTGAATTCATGAAAATTGAGATTCTCAAGAAAAAATTGTCAGAAATTTTAGTTTAAATTTGTTGTTATCTTCATTCATCATCATCTCAAAATAAGGAAAAAGTAATTGAAGAATTGGTTGGTGGTAGAGAAGCGTTGCTAACGTGAGCAGGAGGGGTAGCGTAACTTTAAATTTTTTGAAACCGCGTAATTTTTTTGTTCTTTTTCTTTTTTGATATTTTCTTTATTAATTTAGTTTAATGAGTCTGTTTTGATAAAAGTGGTCTCGTATCATTACTTAATTATGGAACCAAAGAATTATAAGTTCAAAGATCTTCTTAGTCGATAGAGTGCGCAATGTAATTATTTACTCAAGTCACTGCACTGTAATTGATTTTTTTTCTATAAAGATTGAGATTTTAAATAAAATGTTTTTCGATGAGATAGTTTAAGTTTTTCTAAATTTTACAGGTGAAAAATACTTAAATATACTCCACTTTCTTCCTTTTTAAAATTTTTAAAGGAAGCTTTTTTGTGTAAATTATCATTCCATAGTCTTTATCGGAAAAAATATGATGGTGTTAGTCAAATTATACCTTGATTTTGTCACTATAAAAATATATAATGATTCCTTATGTTTGATTTATGTATTTTAATAAATATTGCTTTTGGACACTTACTAAACCGACATTTTAATTGTTAGAACTAAAGTTTAGAAACCGAATTTTGTTTGTTTCTCTGCAACAACTGACCTAACTACTTAGAGGCTGAGCCATGGGACATTTTTGAAAGTTGCGTACGCATAGGGATTACTTAAACTTTTAATTACAAGTATGAGAGTTCGTCTTCTGGCTAACTGAGACAGCGTCTGAAATGTGTCAATTAAGAAAAACAGCTATTTAATTGCACATTAACTTTTTGAAATGGTTTACTTGGCTCTCGCTCCTATGTTAGAGCCAGGCATTTGGCCCAAAGGCCTGAATTCGATCTACTAGCTGGACCACCTGATGTAACTTACCTACTGTGTCTATATGGACCAAATTCAGCCCATTTTTGCTAATGGGTTTTATTGGAGTTGGAGATCATGTGGTAGACATTGTGAGTAACTAAAGTACTACTAATAATGGTACAGGTAACTGAAGACAAGGGTATGTCCCAAACTAAGAAATCAGCAGTCCTGACGCCACCATTATCAATTGACACATCAGAAGCTGATTACACGGCCCCAAATCTAATACAAAGAGTCTTCAGCCTTTTCAAGAATGTCCGACCTGGATCCAATCTTACCAAATTCCAGGCAAGAATACTTGTTTCTCTCATCCTTGATTGTTTTATGTAAAATTAGGCTCGATTCTTCATTCTGAATTTTAGTACCTAACTGTCCATACTTGTTTTACTGCAGCTTCCACCTCTCTTCAATTTGCCAAAATCATCTTTGCAATGTTTTGGGGAGTCGCTCTACTGTATCGGTGGTAGTGACGATATCTTAAGTCGATGCAACGACGGAAAGAGTTCGATTGATAGGTTCACTGCAGTGGTCGCATGGAGTATATCAACAACACGTCCTGTGATATTTGGTCTAGCTCCCTTTAATCCGATTCTCGGCGAAACCCATCATGTGTCGAATGGAACCTTAAATGTCCTACTTGAACAAGTCTCGCATCACCCACCGGTAACAGCACTTCATGCGACGGATGAGAAAAGAAAACTGGAGATGATTTGGTCCCAGCAAACAATACCAAAGTTCTATGGTATGACACAATTTTAAAACCATTCTAATGCTTGATAATAGTGTCCATAACAATTTTTTACTCGTGGCTGGGTCTAGAATTACCGTGTTCGTGTTCATATTGTAGGGACTTCAGTTGAGGCAGTGGTACAAGGCAAGAGAGAACTGAAGCTCTTAAGCCATGGTGAAAATTATGTGATGAACACTCCTAAACTATCTATAAGATTCATTCCTGTTCCAAGAACTGATTGGACCGGTAATGTTACCATTCGATGTGAAGAATCGGGTCTTCTGGCAGAGTTATGTTATACAGGGAAATCTTTTCTAGGATTTGGAGGTAGTAATAGATCAGTTAAAGGGAGGATTATTGATACTTCGACATCGAAAACAATCTATGAAGTTGACGGGCATTGGGACAGGTACAGTATTCCTATAAGAGAACAACAACATATGTCACATTCTAAAATACACTAATACTTTCTGGTTTTACGAGTTTTTTGTTTGTTTGTTTGAACTGCAGAGTTGTTACTATAAAGGACGTCATGGACAAACACAAAACAAAAACAGTTATATACAACGGAAAAGAAGCCTTGTCGAAGCTCAAAACCCCTGAGGTCAAGGATGAGCAAGGATTATGGACAAGTGAATCAACAGTAGTGTGGAGTAAAGTAATCCAAAGTATACTCGACAAAGATTGGGCAAAAGCAAGAGAAGCAAAGCAAGAAATTGAGGAGAAACAAAGAGAACTTGCAAAAGAGAGGAAATCAAAAGGAGAGAGTTGGGTTCCGAAGTATTTTAACTTGTCCAAATCTACCTCCTCTAAAGAAGAAGTATACGAGTGTTCACCTAAACAAAAATGGGTTCCACCAGCTCCAATTGTCTGTAATCCTTTTCTTTGAATATACATATGAAAAACTATTTAGTATAGTAATTAGATTTTAGCATATGCTCGGTCGTGAAACTAACTAGTTTTACTCCCTAATGAAAAATTAAAAACTAACTAGTAATTAGTAGATTTTAGCATATGGTCCGTGAAACTAAATAGTTTTACTCCCTAATCAAAAGTTATGAATGAATATGTTTCAGCTTGCAATCCACTGGTATCATAAAATTATAAACAAAGGTGCCAATAATAACCGATACTGGTGGCCAGTGTCGTCATTAAACCAATCATTAATACTTGTAATGTTAGTGCCATTTTTATACAACATGGTCATATTTTAGAAGCCCATTTCGGGTTCCTTTTGACTGAGTGCGAATTCGTGCACACTCTTTAACAAGTGTATATTTCACAATTTAATCTCTACCCTTGATTTAATTTAGGGAGTTATGTAACGAGGGTCGTGATTCTAAACATGGAGGGTAATAGGGTCATCCGTTAAATAATCAACCAATCAGAAAAATATGTGAAATATACACTCGTTAGAGGAGTGTGAACAGATTCAGACTCCTTTTGACTGATTATGTCACAGGGCAAATTTTAGTCCACGCTCGACAGGCGATCCTTACGCTCTAATTTTTGTTACGACAAAATTTTGTAAACACAAATGGGTTCCACCGGCTCCAATTGTTTGTGTATAAGAATGAAAATTGAAAAATTACTTTTAGAACTCATAGAAAAATGAAAAATTACTTCCTTAGTATTTGTATGGTAAAATTACTTCTACCCCAAACACAAATTTGATGATGATTTTGCTGAAGATCGAACCGCTGTTTATTCTCCAATTGAATTGAGTAATGGGATACCTGCAAAAAACCCTCAAATGTTAAAATTAGACAGAGTTTTTCACAAGAGATTTTGTGTGGAAGATTGCTTACCTCCTTGGTTTGTAAAACGTCCCTTTATATCTTTGGAAATTTTTGTTTCATTTCTTTAATTTCAAGATTGGCATGAATAGCCATAACTGTCCCTGCATTCCTCCTATCATAATTATCCCTGCATGCTTTCTGTTATGACTGGCCCTGCATGCCTCCCTGCTATAATTCTCCTGCATGCCTGCATGGTTGCATGGCTCTGGCATTGACATCCCCTGCATGCCTCCTAGAATATTCCAGAAACTTCCATTAGGGTTAAGGAATTAGCTGGGCAAGAGGGTGCAAAGAGTTAGCCAAAACAAGTAAGTGTTGAAATGTCGGGCCCAAGAAGAAAAGCATGCCCAAGCAAATGGGAACCAAAGGCAAAGCCCACATAATGGGGTGTGGATAACCTAAAGTGTAAGAGGAGTGGGTGTAAGCAGACGGGGTGTAAACATCCTTAGGGTAACAGAACTGGGGCGCAAATATTCGGGGGCTATGGGATTATGCTACATCGCGATGCACTGAATAGGGAGTAGTCTAATCTCGTGCGTCGCAAAGCATGGGATCAGAACACTATTGCCGGACGGTGATGACGGCTGCCGGGTAAGGCCAGCGTTAATTTGGACGGAATATTCCTATCTGACGGAATTTTCTGTTACAATGAGTCAGATGCTGACTGTACCCCAAGGCTGACATGGCACCTGCCACATCATCGTCCCTACTGACGTGGGACCTGCCACGTCATCACCCCTGGTGACGTGACACTGTGAACATGGATGAGATATGCTGACGTGGCACCCATTTCGCTGACGTGGCACTGCGAGACACGGTTAAGCACGTTAGCGTAGCACCTGCCACGTCATCACCTCGTGGCACATGCCACATCATCACCTCAGCTGATGTGTCACATGCGTTGGTGGCGTGGCGCCTGTGATGATGTGACAATGCTGACGTGCCAATGACGACGCGGCAGTTGTTTGATTGGCTAGGAATTGGTGACGTGGAGCGCTTATGTGGAACTTTTTAGCCCAACTTGGAGTTATGGGCTTGTGAGTTGAGTGTTTGCTAGTGAGGCCTAGCTTAGTTTGTTGCACATGGGCTTGCATATGGAGTCTTTGCAAGGCCTAGTTAGCTATACTTGGCTAATCAAGGGAAACACCTTAGCCCAATGAACCCTTCTTAACTAATAGAAGGAGCTTTGTAGGCCTAGTTTGCCCATTTTTTTTGTGTAGAATATTAAAGGTACAAACATCGCCCCATCTTAACTCATAACCTGTTATGGTTTAAGATGTTCGGGTTTCCCTCTGAATTTGCATTTTTCTGGAGTGTTACATAACTCGCCCCCGAGCGTGTTGTTTGGAGTGTTATGCAACTCGCCCCCAGGGATGTAATGATTGCGCTGGAGTGTTATATATCTCGCCCCCAAATGGTTGAGGTGACATATAACTCGCCCCCAGTATGTTTTGTGCCATGCTGCTCAATGCTCGCGCAAGGGTGCACTTCCCTGCTGCATTTAGCTCACGCATGAAATGAAAAGTTGGGTTTTTATGCTATCTTGAATTCGCGCAGGGGGTCAATCCCACTATTCAAGATGCGCGCAGAGTTGAGATGTGTACATTTCCACATGCCTAAACATGTGAAAATGTTCGCCACATTTGTTGATGTCCCACATGATGGGGATACAATCGGAGTAGGGTAATGATGCTCGAACTGTGCTTTCACCCTATCTGCGAGGTGTCAGCGACGCTGCTGATAGCAGACTTGAACTGTACTGTTTTGCCATTTCGGACTAACTTTGGATTTGATCATCCGCAGCAGCTTATAATTAATTAAACATGACTAATTTTGATAAAGCGTGGAATATCACAATAATGTTGAATTAAATTTCTGAATATAAGTAACAAGATAAATACCTACTGCTTCGACAACAGCTGCCTCGTTAAAACCTTTGCGTGGAAAATCCAGTGGGATAAAACCATCATAAAGGAAAAAGAGTGCAGCACAACATGATTTGAAACTACTCCTAATGATAAAATTTCTTCAAGTGGAACGAATTCCACGGCTTCCATGGCTTTGAATCCTTAGTTCCATCGAGGTTCCTTAAGTAGTAGGATCCACGAGATGCTGGCTATCTACTATGTATGGACCTTCCCAGTTTGCTCCGAGCTTCCCACAGTTTGGTTCCATTGTGGCTGCTCAGGTTTTCTTCAAGACATATTCCCCTGGCTTGAATGACCGTTCTCTGACTTTACGATCATATCTCATCTTGATTGCATGTTGATATCGGACTAACTGCTGCAAGGCTGTTTCTCTTTGTTCTTCCAGCAACTCTTTATCCAAAGCCAGTATCCAAAGCCCAGTGATTTGACATCACGGGATTTGGTTGTCTTAAGATGTACCTCGATGGGTATGACTGCTTTTGTCCCATAAGCCAGTGTAAATGGTGAAAATCCAGTGGATCTTTTTGGGGTTGTTCGATAGGACCACAAGACTCCAGGAAATTCTTCTGTCCATTTTACCTTCCTTTTCTCCAGCCTGTTTTTGAGATTGTCCATAATAACGCGATTGGTTGCTTCCGCCTGCCCTTTTCTCTGAGCATAGTAAGGAGATGAGAATTTGTGGCGGATATTCAGGTTCTTGCACAAGTCTTTAATCACACCATAATCGAACTGCTTCCCATTGTCTGATACTAATGCGTATGGGAATCCAAATCTGCAGAATATTCTCCCATATGAACCTTTTCACGTCATGTCTGGTAACGTGCACCAGTGCCACTGCTTTGACCCACTTGGTGAAATAATCCGTAGCGGGTTGTGCAAATTTAACGCCTCTAGGAGCTTTGGGAAGAGGTCCGACAATGTCTAATCCCCACATAGAGAATGGCCAGGGACTA
The DNA here is from genome assembly GCA_023531295.1 of Papaver armeniacum. Classification (NCBI taxonomy): domain Eukaryota; kingdom Viridiplantae; phylum Streptophyta; class Magnoliopsida; order Ranunculales; family Papaveraceae; genus Papaver; species Papaver armeniacum. The sequence continues at coordinate 504,537 of JAJJWW010006625.1, read as the reverse complement.
AAGACTGGATGCAATTCGTTGGCAGGCCTTTTTGGAATTGGAGCGTGCTCTTGGCATGGTACGCATTTCTGCGTATATTCTTTAGCATCTTTCTTCATGTATGGCCAGAAGTATTCCTGGGAAAGTATCCTGTGCGCGAGACTACGCCCTCCTGAATGGTTGCCACATATTCCTTCATGTGCCTCCGCCAATATCTGTTGCCCTTCTTCGGCTGATATGCACCACAAAAATGGCTCCAAAGCTACAGGTTTTCGGTACAGGTGTCCCTCGATAATTGAATATCTCCAAGCATTCTTCTTCACCTTTGAAGAAAGATGCTCATCTTCTGGGAGCTCACTGGTTGTCAAATACCGAACATAAGGTTGACACTAGTCTCAGTGTTCTCGGTCATCTATCATCAACATATTGTTGTCAAAAATCTTGCCTCCTTGTGCTGGGATGTAGTTGCCACTAGCGTGTTCGAGAGCCGTAACAAAGTGGTCTATCGGATATGCTAGTTAACTCTTGGAAATCCACTACAACGAAACGTGTGGTATCAGTTTCGACTGCGGAAGATAGATATGCTAAAGCATCTGCGTGCCTGTTTTCTAACCTTGGTCGCTGCCCAATAGAGAACTGATCGAACTCATTTGCCAGCTCTTTCATACGATCCAAATATAAGGCCATCCTTTCTTCCTTGGCTCTGTAGGTCCCTCGTAAACTCAAGTTAACTACTAGCATGGAATCAGTTACCGGCCTTCACGTTCTTCGTCTATTTAACAACCTTTAAACCGATAATTGCTTCTTCATATTCAGCTTCATTGTTTGATGCTTTGAAACCCAGCCTGGTCGCTTTCTCGATCCTCGAACCTTCGGGAGTAAGGATGACGCATCCAACTCCGGATCCACCAATATTTGATGACCCATCAATAAATACGGTCCATAATGGTTCAGGTGTATCAACCTCCATTGCGGACTCGCCCCCAATCTGATCAGTGGCTGAATCTATGGTTTTGAACAACTTCTCTTCTTCTCCAACAACCGTTTCTATGTCGTCCATAGGAAAATCATGCAGCCCAGCGTATCCAGGTCATGTCCTTTCTCTGCAGTTCTGGTTTCGTACTTGATTTCATACGCCCCCATAAAATTGGACCATATGGCTAGTCGGCTGGAATCATAGCACGTTCCAGGATTCTCTTTAGCGGGTATTCTAAGTAGACTAAGATCCGCCTCCCTTGGAAATAAGGCTTGAGGCAACGAGATGCATGCAACAATGCAAGTGCTATCTTCTCAATTTTCTTGTACCGTGTTTCCACCCCCGTCAAGGATTTACCGACGAAGTAAACAGGTTTTTCATGTGGATACGTAATAAACAGCACTGCACTCACATCGTTCTCCGTTGCATCCAGATAAACTCCAATGGGTTGTCCAGTTTTTGGACTCACTAAAACTTTAGGGGTTGACAAATACTGCTTGATCTCATCAAAAGAATTTTCACACTCATCCGTCCAACCAAAATTTACCGGCTTCTTCAAAACATCAAAGAATGGCTTGAAACGATCCGACGAGCGTGAAATGAAACTATTTAAAGATACTAATCGTCCCGCTAGCTTCTGGACCTCCTTATTCGTTCTTGGGGATAACATTTCTCTGATGGCTATGATTTGCTCCGGAGTCGCCTCAATTCCTCTATGTGTCATCAAGTATCCAAGGAACTTTCCCGACGACAACCCGAATGAACACTTTGCTGGATTGAGCTTCATACGATATTTCCTCAAGATATCGAACATTTTCTGCAAATCAAGAAAATGCGACTCCTTTTGTTCAGATTTCACCACCATATCGTCGATATACACTTCCATCGACTTTCCAATCAGATCCTTGAACATATGGTCTGCCAAATGCTGGTAGGTTGCCCCTGCGTTCTTTAGCCCGAACGGCATTACAGTATAGCAAAAAATCCTCTATCAGTCACGAACACAATATGCTCTTGATCTTCCTAGAACAAAGGTATTTGATTATACCCTAAAAACCGTCCATGAATGACAGTTTCCCATACCCTGAGGTTGCGTCCACCAAATCTCATATCCGTGGCAACGAGTACTGATCACTCGGACATGCTTTATTCAAATCAGTAAAATCGATACAGATACATGAATTTTACCATTCTTCTTTGGAACGCATATGACATTTGACAAACAAATGAGGATATTGCACCGAATAAAGCCTGCTTCTAACAAATGCTCGAATCTCGCAGAACTCCATCTTTTTGCTTTGCACCATATTCCCGATTTTCTGACGAACTGGATGGAACTTCTTGTCGATATTTAGCTTGTTGCAGGCTACATTCGGATCTATCCCAGGCATCTCATCTAAACTCCATGCGAAAACTTTGGTGTTTGCCCTTAGAAATGTAATCAAACCATCACGTTCATGTGCAGGAAGATCCGCCCATCATCTCTAATCTCCAACTGACCTCGATCGCCTCAACCGTTGAGGGTTCACCGCATCCTTCCCATATATGATTCTGGAGGGAGAGGATTCTATAATTGCTATTTCTGCTCGACTCGCATGATCTGGTTCCCGCTAACTTCTGACTTCTTGTACTCGTTCATTGCACTCTCGTGACACTTGTGGGCGGCCATCTGGTCGCTTCTAACTTTTACGACTCCTTCAGGGGTAATAAACTTCAGGCATTGATGATATGAGGATGTGAATCGCACCGATCTCATGCAGCCGGTCTCGTCCAACGATCGCATTTTAGGGTGCTCGTCAATCCAGCAACAAGAAAGTGCCCAAAACGGACTTGTCAGCCACTGTTATAGGTATCTTTACTTTTCTAATCGCCTTTGTAACTTTGCCGCTGAAATCGATAATTGGATTTTCAACCTCCTCGATAAGGTCGTGTGGGAAATTCATAGAGGAATAAGCTCCTGAAAACAACAGGCTCACTGAGCTTCCTGTATCCACTAGAACATCCCAATCCAAGCATTTATAACAATATCATCATTGTGTGGAGCATATACACCTATCATGTCGGCTGGAGAGAACTCGATCTTTGTGCACCCAAGCTCCCGAATTTCGGCTCCATTGCCACTGAAAAAATCAATGTGATTTGTCAAGTACCATTCTTTTAACTGCCTTTCTCCTGGTCTCCTCTTCCGATCTTCCGGTCATTGAATAGATCCTGGCGTGACTAACATTAATCACATGTGCGTTAATCACATGTGTTATGCCAAACTGTCCAGGACCTTTCCCAAGATCTTTTTTCATGTACTCTTGTAGTTTTCCAGCGTCTATCATTCGCTGTACCTCGATCTGTAAAGCACGGCAATTCTCGGTCTTGTGACCATGGTCTTTGTGGAACTTGCAGTATTTGCTCCTATCATGTTTCTCACGTGTCTCTGCTGGCAAAGGACTAGGGGGATCAAATCTTTGCTGATTTTCTCATACAACTCTGCAAGCTGTATATTCAAAGGTGTCAGCTTTATGTCATGATATTTCTGGAATCCAGTTTCTACTCGTTCACCTTGGTTCTTCTCTCGAACTTCACCTCGATTATTGTGATGGCCGCTCGAACGGTTGTTCGACTTGTCTTTCCTCCTATCATTTGGATGATTGGATGATCTATGAACATATCTCGTCTCTCGAGCTTTGGAATCATCCTCCACTCGAGCATATTCTTCCACTCGATCATACAATCCTTTCAGAGTCTTTGGTGGTCTCTTGACCAAGGAACCGTACACACCTCTTTGATCGTACTGGTATGCCTGCTTGTAAGCTTCAATGATGGTTTGATCGTTGGCACCATTTACATTTGCTAACTATTTCTTGAAGCGTCGAGTAAAATGTTTGAGGCTTTCCTCCTTCCGAATTTCTAGAAGGAACAAATTTTGGCATCCCTTCCGATCACGTCTGTTGTACTTGTAGTGGGAGCAGAATTCTCCAACCAAATCATGGTAAGTACCGATCGATTGTGCAAGGAGTTTATTGAACCATTTTATTGCTCCTCCAGCCAGTGACTGTGGAAACATTTTGCACATCAATTCATCATCAACTTTTCCACGTAGTCATGGCGCTTTCATAGTGTAAAACATGATGATCTCGATCACTTATTTTCTCTTCGAACTCGGGAGTTTTGAACTTGAAAATTCATTGGCGGTCGGAATTCTCTGATATTTAGGTTGAAAGGGGCTCCTGCAGATCGATGCAACCGGTCTATCTTTTATTCTCTGGACTGATTTTTCGACATTACTTTCTCGATCATCTTGCAAAGGTGAGCTTCTGTTATTGCGCCCATATCGCCATCTGAGGAACTATTTTCCTGCTCATAATCTTGATCCTCTGGAATATGAGATGTAGACCTCATTTTTTTCCTTCGGAAGCCAGTGGGGTCTCGTCCATTTCCGCCTTCCTCCAAACGAGCATAGTAATCGTACGAAAATTCCCTCTAATCGTGTCGATCTCGAACCTCATCTTCATCATTCCTGAGACGTTTTGAACCGGTGGAAGTTCTGGCCGCACTTTGCTGAGTTGCAGCTAGCCGGGTCCCTGCTCGCCGGGGTCGTATAGGCCTTCGTTTAGGTAGATATCCAGTGACCAACAGATTTTTCTCTGGCCGATCAAGATCGATCACTTCTATATTTCGGTCTGCAGCTAACGGGCTAACTCGACTTCTAAGGCGCTGCCATACAGACCTACCCTTCTGGTTGTTCAGATTACCAGGCCTAGGTTGAGGCTAGTTTTCACGATCTAATCTTAGGAGAGCGTTCTACTTATCCAACTCGTTCAGTCGATTGAGTACCAATTCTTCCTTTGTACTAGGAGTTGCAGTTTGTCCGTCTCGCAGGTCCTGTCTATCGACATTCCTCCTTGATGGGCTACCGAATACACGCCCTCTGGTTCTTTGAACTCGTGAATTTTCTCCACCAGGTATGGAGTCAACATCCATTTCTTCATCTTCGATCACGTGTTGTTTTTCTCTTCTCTAATTCAGATCTGAGGTTCTGTAACGAACATGATCTCGATCATGATCACGATTTATGGTTCTATCATGAACACGATCTCAATCCTGACCACGATCTGTGGTTTTCTCACGAACACGATCTCGATCCGTATTGTTTCCAGTGGGTACCATCGTTGCAGACTGAACTTCAATCTCATTCCTTTCAGCTTCCCTGTTATGTCGAGGATTACCAACATAATCGATCCTTCACGCAGTTTGCTTGGTTACTATCGTAACTGGATTTGGTAAAACAAGATTATTTTTTCTCGAAACCCTTGTCGGCGCCAATGTTTGTATGGTAAAATTACTTCTACCCCAAACACGAATTTGATGTTGATTTTGCTGAAGATCGAACCGCTATTTATTCTCCAATTGAATTGAGTAATGGGGGGTGGGGTACATGCAAAAACCCTCTAATGCTAAAGTTAGACAGAGTTTTGCACATGAGATTTTATGTGGAAGATTGCTTACCTCCTTGGTTTGTAAAACGTCCCTTTATATCTTTGGAAATTTCTGTTTCATTTATTTAATTTCAAGATTGGCATGAATGGCCATAACTGTCCCTGCATGCCTCCTATCATAATTATCCCTGCATGCTTTCGTATGACCGTCCCCGCATGTCTCCCCTTCTATAATTCTCCCGCATGCCCGCATGGTTACATGGCTCGTATTGACATCCTCTCGCATGCCTCCTAGAATATTCCGAGAAACTTCCATTAGGGTTAAGGAATTAGTCAAAAGAGGGTGCAAAGAGTTAGCAAAACAAGTAAGTGTTGAAATGTCGGGCCCAAGAAGAAAAGCATGCCCAAGCAAATGGGAACTAAAGGCAAAGCCCACATAATGGGGTGTGGATAACCTAAAGTGTAAGAGGAGTGGGTATAAGCAGACGGGGTGTAAACATCCTTAGGGTAACAGAACTGGGGCGCAAATATCCGGGGGCTATGGGATTATGCTACATCGCGATGCACTGAATATGGAGTAGTCTAATCTCGTGCGTCGCAAAGCATGGGATCAGAACACTATTGCCGGACGGTGATGACGGCCGCCGGGTAAGGCCGACGTTAGTGGATTTTAATATTCCTATCTCGATTTAATATTATGTTACAAAGTGAGTCGATGCTTGATCGCACCCAAGGATGACGTGGCACCTGCCACATCATCGGCCCTACTAACGTGGTACCTGCCACGTTATCACCCTTGTTGACGTGACACTTTGAACATGGATGGGGTATGTTGACTGATAGACACATTTATGTGTCTATTTTGATCTCAATTATGTATTTTGTTAGTGCTCATTTTGTACTTATTTTGGCTTTTTATGTTTTTGTAGGTGTTTTTGGATAAATAAACTTTTGCGGTAAAATTGGCTCGAAAAGTGGTATTTGCGCTCGTGGGAAAAATTTACTATTCGGGCCCTCAATAAGGATAAGGGGCAACCACTTGATAAGGGTCATCCCAACGTTATTTGCACCCAAAAATTACTATTTCCACCCCAATTGCTAAAGGGAGACCAGTCATAGATAAGGGGAGGTCATCTTCAACTATTCAAATCTCAAATTTGGCGGGAAAGTTTGTGCAGGAAAGTTCAGACTTAGGGTTGGATTTTTCAGCAAGATTTGAAAAGACTCAATCGTATATTTAGGTTGGGATGGACTCTGGTGGTATAAACAGGACTGGCGTAAGTGATTTATTAGATTGATTTGGGCTGGATAATCGGTTCTCGATGAAACAGGGAGTGTTATATCGCGGAATTGTTTGGATGTATTTTGAAGAGATTTAAACGAGGATAATCATGGGAGTTAGTTTGTTCTAAACTGCTTTGTCGAAACAGATTGGTAAGATGACTTGAATCGATAAAAAGGAAGTTCAAATAAAGTAAGATAATATCGATTCTCGCTTGGTGTATTTTTGAAGTTACGTGCGAATACAATCACCTAGGATTTGTTCTGGAGATATTATCGAAGGTTTCACAATGGATATGCGTAAAGAAAATTCGAGGAGTTATTCCCATGACTTGAAGAAAAAATAAAGTGAAGAAAATGGAGATTTAATCGGGTTTAATCGGTGCTCTAGTGTATATATATGTCATTGGGACATAACAGAGCGGGGTTGAGACTTAATCGAGATTTTGGGGTTGATCTGAGGATTGGGAGCAGGAAGATTCTGAGCATAAATCAAAAGTTGCAGAAAGCTTTTTCTTCAAGAATACCAAGAACACGAAGAACATAAGATTTACAAGGAATCTGCCGAGAACTATCGCTATTCAACAATGTAACTAAAGTATCGGCAAAAAGGCGGCCTTATTTCTTCTATAATGATGCGTTTGTAACGCCTTTTCGCCGTTGCAAGTTGTCTCGCTTTATTAGTTTTCTTGTTTTTCACCTATTTGAGCTATGAACAATTATTTTGAGCACGTGAATAATATGAGGAGCTAAACCCCAACACTGGGATGACGGAGGAAGCCATATTTCATGCGTGTGGTAATTATATTTAATTCTTTCATGACTTTTTGCATGGATTGTTAATTGTTTTATGGTTTTTATTGAATGGTTGTGATTTCAATTGATGGGTTATACTTAGGTTACACTACACCAAATCGAAGAATTTGTAACACAGAAATGCCACACTTATTTGTGTAACATATACTGTCACACTAATATGTGTGACAACCTCGAAAAGTGTCACATTAATTCAATATTAGGTTTATTTAAATTTTAATTTTATTTTGTTACAGTTTTAAGTGTGACAACTATTTTCAGTTATTTTCTAGTATTTTTTTAAGGAGGAGATAAAGTTAATTAAAAAAGAAATAAAAGAAAAGGAAGCCACGTATCTAGATTTCACCTTTAACTTCGCACCCTCTCGCCGACTCGCCTTCTATCGGTTTTCTTCTCTCATCCATCACCTCTGAAATTTAATCGTCAAAAACATGGTTTTTTCTCGTTTTCCTCTTAGATTCTATGGAGCACTAGACGAAGAAGAAATTTTTTCTAAGGTTTTCAAAAATAAAAATGATTAAAGACGCCCGAGAAATCTAGGGCAAAAATGAACTCGCTTCCAAGATCTAGAAGCGGTGTCGCACCTTTACATCAAGAAGAAGTGATTATACAAATGGAAAACAAAATCTTGCACATGTTGTAGCATCAGGTATTTTCAAACTAATAGAAATGTTTCTACCGTTCAATGTCTTCTTATTACCTTGGTACGCACAAAAATACACTTGATGGGAAATTGTGAGTAATACTCACGATTTCAGTAATTCTCGACTGATTCAAGTATGATTTGGTTGATGTGTTATGATAATTGAGGAACTGAGGATGTTCAAAAGTAAGGGTTGTTTTCCTTTTTATGTTTAATTTGGCATACTGGCATTCCATTATATATGATTTTTCTTCAAATAAACCTCAATCGAAAAGTTTGTATTAAATGAAAATTGACCCATTTGAAAGCAGATCGTAGTTGTCATTGTACCTGCGATGTGTAGGAATTGCATTTGTTTGTCTTTGTGAGAACGTTATTTTGCTCAAAGCTTAGTTCACGGTGACCATAATTTGTAGCTCTAGTTGGTATATATCCATGTTATCTCTCAAACGATTCTCGCAATCATGAAATCCGCCAACAACATCTTTTGTATGACTCGGAGGCTTGAACTTTATTAGCGAAATGGGCAATGTTGTTCAAATCAGGCGATGATTATTGCAAGTACGTGTTTCACTTCCCAAGTTTATGAAGTTTCCCCTATTTTCTTCACAAAGTGAGTATCTCGATTATACTATTTTATTATTGTACAAATGTGTCATTGTCTACAAGTATGATTTTGTTGTGTTATTTGGTGCACAAGGATATCACTACCTATTTTAGCATATTTTTATTTGGTTCAATCAGGAATGAACTATGGAGCAATGGGAAAGACGTATTACATCAGTGCTGTAGCTGGAGCTAATAATGAGAGCTCCTTAGTGTTGATGTCTAAAGGTTGGTTCACTGTTATGATTCACTTGGCTGGCTGTTTTGGTTAAGTAACAGAGGGACATACACATTTTGTTCCTTATTCTATTTGTCTCTACTGTAACCGCTGCATAATTGATTTTCTTAAGGATTAACAATCTTTTGGTAATGAATGATGGGATTGAGAGGAGGTTCGAAGTCCTAGTTGTATAATGACAGATTTGTTGTTCTTGAACTAAAAATTGCAGGTGAATATTTTAAGAGAGGAGCTCAGTACAATCAGGAAAAACATAACCGGGAAAACTGCATATCAAAGATTTCGCTAAAAAGCCTGAAAGAAGAAAAAAAAGTTCTTGGCATAAAGACTATGAATCAGAAATTGTGGTTGTCGTGACTGCATCCTGCTGGAGTTTAAGGAAAGTGTTTTTTTTTCTTTGTATTAGGGCATGCTTATGATTTAAAATTGGGCTTTGTAGCTAATCAAATTCCTAAGGTTTATGATAGAAATGGGTTCCTTGTTCGCGTGTAGTGTATGGATGTTTAATCACTGTTGGCATTGTGTAAATATCATGAATATATGCCATTGCAAGAGGTGAGGTCAGTAATTAACCTGTTTCCTTGATACATTTCTTCCATGCTCTGTTTTTTTTTTTTTTTGTGATCGATATCCATGAATTGCGACTTCGTCTGCTATTTAAGCTTATATTTGGATGACTAGCTCGTGAATTTTTCTTTCATATATGCAGGTAATCTTGTACTCGTGTTGGCGTATGATTTAATGTAGGTTCTTATTTTTGATGTAGTGCAGATCAGAGCACATGTCGTTGGTATATTAACGAGACACTATTTTATGCCTGGGATATTAATGTGGTTGCATATTCCCTCAATAGGCCTGGATGTGAACATGGAGCGTTTTCAATCTAGTGTAAGCTCAGATTGACCGGTTTCATTGGATTTAAACAAATAAACGTCAAGTATGTAAACGGTTACACTTTGATATTTCCCCCAATTACTGGTACATGCTATTGCACCGAATGAGTTGACATACATATTTCGTTTGCCTTTTGCATGTTTTACAAGAATTATAAATGCATATATTGGGTTAGTGTACCACGTTGTCGTTGACTGTTTTCCTCTACTTGTGTATAGATGGTGAATTTTCCTGTTCTCAACATTTATGTGATCAATTCTACAAATCTGAAAGGTGTTTTAGTGTTCTCGTTCCTTGTTAAGAAGAAACTACACTGAGGTGTAAATGAGATATCTTTATCAGGCAATATATTCAATATTGAAGATCAAGAAAAGAAGGCAAGTGTATAGTTCTTTAGGTTGGTGTACACACCTTTGGCATGAATATTGCATTATGAACCAATATTGTATATGTTAAGATTGCTGCAAATCACAGCCACAATCCTTCATTGTGATTAATTTTTTTACTTTCTTGGAAATTGTGATTTAACTTATATACATTTTTAATGAAATACAATATTTTTACTTTACTGGACAAATATATGTTGATTGATGGTGGGTGGGCATGTTACTTTCTTGCACATGTTTTTGTGGATTTTGGAAAAAATCCAACAATGGGGTGGGGTGGGGAAAGCCGGTGTATGAATCCAAAACAGGATGGGGAAAATAAAAATAAATAATTTTTTTGTTAATTATTGCCTAATTTGTTACACTAATATATGTAAGAGATTTGACATACTTTCTAGTGTGATTAAAATTAATTAAAGTCACACTTATTAGTGTGACCACTAATGTGTAACAAAAGAAAAACACCATATTTATTACACTAATAAGTGTGATAATAAATAAGATGTCACACATATATGTGTCACAAAAGGCCTGTTTTGGTGTAGTGTTAAGTCTTTTAATATCCTATGCTTTAGATATATACAACATCGTTGCTTTTCAAAAATCTACCTTGGCAAAGAAACAAAGTCAATATTTTATTTGAGCTATAATTGTTTGGAATAAATATATGAATCGCATGAATGAGTTTATGGTGGAATCCCGAGTCTCAGTATCTCTCGAAATTGTGACAAACCTTGTATATATATTTTCTTTGTTTTTAGTATTTTCTTAAATCAAACTTTTACAAGGCTGAGTTGAACGAACTTTTACTACCACTTTACAAACAACTTCAAAACCACATCACTCGACGTGGTACCCATTTCGCTTACATGTCACTCCTTGCGTCATCACCCCCTCGCGATGTGGTACCCGCTTGCTGATGTGACGCCCGCCACGTTATCACCCTTGCCGACGTGGCACAAAGGGGACACCGATAAGCACGTTGACGTGTCTCCCACTTTGTCGATGTGACACCCCGCCATGTCATCACCTCTACCGACGTGGCACTCACGCTGGCGGGCGTGGCGCCTGTGATGACGTGGCAATGCTGACGTGCCAATGACGACGCGGCAGTTGTTGCCGTGGCATTGTTGATGACGTGGTAGTTGCCTGATTGGCTTGGAATTGGTGACGTGGAGCACTTATGTGGAACTTTATAGCCCAACTTGGATTTATGGGATTGTGAGTTGAGTGTTTGCTAGCGAGGACTAGCTTAGTTTGTTGCACATGGGCTTGCACATGGAGTCTTTGCAAGGCCTAGTTAGCTATACTCAGCTAATCAAGGGAAACACCTTAGCCCAATGAACCCTTCTTAACCTATATGAGGAGCTTTCTAGGCCTGAGTTTGCCCATTTTTTGTGTAGAATATTAAGGGTACAAACACTTAGCTCGTAGAAAAAAAAGTAAAAACTATTTATTTCTTCATTTAAAATACTCGATTTTTCCGGATTAGATTTGATTTTTCAGATCTGTCAGGCAAGTCAAGGTTAGTTCTATTAGTTTTTATAATATCACTTTTCAATAAAAAAATTGTTTATCCAACAATTTTTATATTTAGATTTTCTTTTGAATATTTTGTTTTGATCGATCTAATGACTTCTCAATGTTATCTAGATTTATTATATATCAGATATGTTAGTGTTTATTGATGGTTATGCTGCACCATTAATTATCAATTATATCATGGATCTTCTTTAGCAAGCAAGACTAAGATTGATCGTGATGATATTATTTTGGGCGCATCACTTCGTTTACATGGAAGCATTTGATAAGTTGGATTATCTTGCATAATGGATTTTATCAAAACGGTCTTGCCCGCTTGAGATATGAGTCTTGATTTCCATCCTTCAAGGGTGGAATATTATTTTTAGAATAGAGGCTCATATGCTTCTTTTCTATTTTTATTAAAGAAGAGAGGGTCACCGAGATATCTATAATTTTTAATCATCAAAGGGGATTTTAGAATTTTTGCTATCATTTTCCATGTTCCAGGATTAAAATAGATACCATATTTTTTAAGATTTGCCATTTGACCAGTGATATCTCCAAAAGTCGATAAGATATCTATAAGATTTTTCGCTTCCCCAGATCAGTTTAATGAATAGGAAACAATCATTTGCGGAAACATGATGGGATAACAATATTAATTATGAGCGAGTAAATTATTTTTTTATCTATTATTTCCTTTTTTGGAAGCAAGAAGCTTATATACAATTTTCATGCAGATGAGGAATATTAGATTAGGATTACCTTGTCTTAAATTAAATTTTTTTATTTTTATTAATTTTTATCCCGTATTTTTTTTAGGGTTATTTGGCTTTTGGTATTTATATTTTATCCAATATTAGTCCAACTTAGAGTTTGGTACTTAGAAATGACGTTGACCTGCATTGACCGTTTATGACCAAAAATTGAAATGCTGTAAAAAATAAGTAGTTTACGAGTGTACCCCTAAGTGATCTAGGATCTAACGGTTATTATAAAAAGAAAAAAAAACAGTCCCGATGCCTCTATTATCTTCTCTCTTATCTACAGGTTGCTATATTATTCACAATCAATCGCAACAGATTTTTCTCTTCTCTCTTGTCTCTCTTGTCTACTTTCGTCTCAATTCTCTCGAATCTCTGATGTATATTTTTATTTCTTTTCACAGAAACCCGTAATACATTAGGAGATTAGATTTACTTGGATCAGATAAAGAAGAAAATTATTGTTGCAAAGATTTGGATTCTAGGGTATGATTTTGATGAAGGAAGAAGTCAAACAGGGATTTGAAGTATTGATGGTTCAAATAAAAACTTAAATATGATTCCGATTCTTCTTTGGGTGTCAATTTGATTTCATAACTGAACCGTTTCAATAGGGTTTCAGGTGAGATTTCAGTTATGTTTCAACTGAGGATTTTGATCAAATATGTAGAAGTGATTAGTTTTTGTTGCAGATTCACTAAATAGCTTGCAGTAATGGGGTTTTACCCAATCTGGTGATGATTATCCATGAAGGAACCGATATAGAAAATTGAAACCTGAATGAAAATAAACCAAGCTCCCATGGAATCACTGATTTTTACTGCCACAAAAGTACCCATCCGATTACATTTGTACAACAACGAGAACAATGGGTTCTCGAGTGTAAACTCCCATTGGATAAAGAAGTTCTGGATAAAGGCTTAATGGAAAAACAGCAAAAAGTGGATTTCGTCGCTGCCGAGAAAACATCTTTGAGTGGCTGCTTAATCGTTCAATTTATAGATGGTTAGCTAAAATTTCGATTATTTTAGAGCTTGAAAGTAGTGAAGATGTATGGTTTCTTATGAACCAGTGATTCGCAGTTGAAGAATGATATAAAATGGAGCTCGCAATCAGCCACTAACTGATCCTCTCACGCACAAAAACTGCACTCTAAAGTGTTTGAGAAAAAGCTTCAAAGAGATATTTAATATTTACGGACAAAATGAGGGGTCAAAAAGTAAATCAACAAATATTTAAATAATAAATTCAATTAAAATTTGATTCAGCGGAGTCAACCAAAGTCAACGTTGTTTCTAAATACCAACCCTAAGTTGGATAAAAGTTAGACCAAACACTAACTTTGGACAAAATGTAAGTATCTAACACCAATTATCCCTTTTAATGATGAATAAAATTAGAAGGCTATTATTGGGGCGTGACACTTCATTAGAGGGGCTTCACTTGGATATTTGGTGACCAAAAATCTGGTTAAGGGATATTTTGATTCCGTAGCAATTTGTCAAAATTACCCTTCAATTAAAACTACTAAAAATAGATGAGGAAGAAGCAAACTGATCATAGTGATGGTAATCAACAACTCAATCAACCTCAACTTCATCCTCAACTCATTCCGCCGATTCAATCAATTGAAGAATCATGTTTTCAAACTCCTCAACAAGAACCCATGGTGTATGTAAGGGAATAATGAAACAAACCCATCTTTTTGTACCCGTTTTTGTTCTTAAATCGAATGAAATCGAAGTAAAATTAGGATTTTATTTACTTTCTGCTAGTGTTACGCCTGGGTACAATACTAGATTTTTCAATCGTTATTTAGTTTTTGAAGAACTTACGCCTAGGTTTAGTTCAATTCAAGCGTAAACTTTGATTTGCATGTCGTTTACGTCTAGGTTTAGTTGATTTCAGTGTAATTCCAATTTACGCCTAGGTTTAGTTGATTTCCGTGCGTAATTCCAATTTTACGCCTAGGTTTAGTTGATTTCCGGGCGTAATTCCAATTTTACGCCTAAGTTTAGTTAGTTGTTTTCCAAATTGTAATTCCAATTTTACGCATAGGTTTAGTTGATTTCAGCGAATTCCAATTTTATGCCTAGGTTTAGTTAGTTGTTTTCCAGGCGTAATTTCAATTTTACGCCTAGGTTTAGTTAGTTGTTTTCCAGGCGTAATTCCAATTTTACGCCTAGGTTCAGTTGATTTCCATGCGTAATTCCAATTTTATGCCTAGGTTTAGTTGATTTTCCAGGCGTAATTTAGGACGTAACTAAGTTTAATTAATTAAACTAAATCCAAACAAGGGTTGTTTAGTCATTACACAATTATTTGAGATAAAGGATTTTTGAAATTACTTACGGGTGATCCGTTTTTGTCATATTAGGTGACGCCCCTCTAATAGAATGTGACGCCCCAATAATAACCTTCCTAAAGTTAAGTCATAGATAATTAACCCAATGAATCATATGAAAGATTTGTTGATAACACACAGACTACTGTTGAAATCAATTATTTGTTTGAGGGTATGAACTTCAATTTTTCACCTTCCGGATCTCGGATCCGGATCCATTGCGAAGAAAGAAGAAGACGATAGAGGTCGATCGAATGAAAATTAATGTTTAAACTAACGGAGAGAAAAAACAAGCTAGAGATAAAGATGAGCTCTGTTGTGGGCTAATGAAAAAGAATAAAGATAATGATAGAGATAAAGATGAGTACAGATACATCGATAAAGATGAAGTCTCTCCTATACGATCAAAATGAGTCAAAATGAGGGTAAACTAGTAAATATTATGAGATGGTTTTTACACTGTTAATAATTTTCCGTGTTTTATTATATTAGAGACCGCTTTGTTTGGTAATGGTCAAACTATTGTCAACGAGGGTCTCACATGTGGATAGTAAAACACCCATTTGTCACTTGTGTGAATATATCCTTACAAATTACTTTAAAATGGTGCATTTCATTCAAAAAAATTTAAAACACTATTCAAATGGATTTAAGTAAAAATTTTATAAATGAAATGGACAAAAAAAAATAGCAAAGATGAAACTGATTCATCCCTGGCTTAAACTTAGAAAATAAAAAGGATTTAAACCTGGATGCATCCCAAAGTGTAAAATAAAAATAAGAAAAACTATTTGAAAAATGGACAGATGAAACCTACATCCCCGCCTATTTTTAAATTTTTGTTCATTTAAACAAGATCTAAATCTGATCGTCCTTTTCACTCGGAAAATTTTGATTTTGGTCTTTTTAACCAATTTTGTGTACAAATTAAATCAAAAATTTATCGTCACGGGACAGAATGAAGCCCCGGACACACCAACTATTCTGTATGGAGCAATAGTATTGACTTGCTATGTCTTTAGGATAAGATAGTGTTTGGAAATTCAAGAAAGTGGGGGCAGTAAAACTACGTATAACAACTTATACCACTAACTAATTTCTTTCGGAAAAAATACTAATTATACAACTAACATTGCAAGGTGGTTAGCTGATGCCTATCTGTGTCGAGCATTAACATTTGGTTCTCGTATAGGCTTTGACTTTGGGACTAGCAACGACAATTAATGGTTGCACATGGATTAACTCTAAGAGATTAAAGATTAATAATTAATTAATACTCCCTCCGTCCCACATATATAGGCGGAGAGAGAAAATTCTTTTAAATTAAGAAAATTGCATGTGATTCATAATTTTATATGTTTTTTCTTGTTTTACCCTTCGTCTTATCTCCAACACAATTACCTATGTAGAGGCAATAAATATAAGGTTGATATAATTGAAAAATTCATCTTAATATTTTTACAAACAAAAACTAAAAATTTACCCTTTACTATATTTTTAATGAAAATATGATGTATCTACATCTAACATTTAATTAAACTATACGATACTCATGCATTTTAGATAAGGATGTATATGAAAAAGACAACCTCAGAATTAGAACTGACTATAAAATTTTAAGACTGCCTTAATAGGATGGAGGTAGTAGTACTTTGGAATTATTACATTTAAAGCCAAAGAAATTATATCGTTATAAAATGAGACAAAGCAGAGAAGATCTATCGAAACAGCATATTCTGTGAGTGCTGAGGAAGCACAAAAAAAAAAAGAAGAAATAAATGAGTTACAAATGGGATTACATGTTTTCTAAAAAAATTTCCCACCTACACATAAATTCATCAAAAGTAAAGATCCTAAACACTTTATACATAGAAGAATTTTTCCATGTATACATAGAGTCATTAAAAGTAAAGATCCTAAACACTTTATACATAAAAATCTCTTTAATGTTAATGAGTAACTTCTTATAAGTGATTGATCCTCCTAAACGCCATGTTGTACCTTCTGTCTAAAGAACAGACCATATCGCGAATGGTAGGTAGTATTTGATGAAGATTGTGGATTTTTAAACTAAATTTAAGTTTTCAATTAATCAGAACTTAAATCACAGTATCGGCAGGGGACCATGCTGGGTCAAGCAAACCTAGAAAATGCTGCCATATAGTTTTATTAAATTCATTTGTGCACATTCCACCCCTCCTTATTTGTCGGATCTGTTTCAACCGTTTGCCATATAGTTTTCTAAAAGAAATTACTTTTAATTATTTTAGGAAAAATAAAAATACATTGGAAATGACAAATCTCAAGAGCTCCATTAACATCATACACATTTCTCTTTGTTCTAACTTCTAATGTGCTCTGCCTTCTGTTTTCCCCTCTCGTTGATTTCTGCAGCTTGTTAAATCATGATTACTGATCATGGGTTTGTTAAATCAATGAAATTATGGTGATTGTGCTGATTATATTTTTACTTATCTTTTTAATCAATATTCTTTCATTTAGAACACCATGATTACTGATTAGAGCTTTTATTGAGAAAGCAAACCCCTTGAAGCTGTGTCTCTATATATAAACGAAAGCTTGATTTTGGTCTCCCACCTAACAATTATACTCTCTCTTCTGTTTCAAACGAAAGCTTGAATTTAATAGTAGTTTGGTTTCAAAAAATATAAAAAAATAAAAACTGATTAAGTGATTGTTAACCATTAACTTCATTCATAGATTACTAAACTTGGATGGGATCTAGTTTGCATAGACATGTGATCACATGGACTGCCATTGTTAATGGCTTTGTAAAGACAGGGGAGGTTGAAAAGAAAAAAATACAAAAGATATAGACAGGGAAAAGAAAAATCTATATGGACTTCCATTGTGATCGCGCTGTGTCGTCCTGATCTCCATTGTCAAAAAAGAAATTATCTGGGGAGAGAAAAGCGTTGAAGATGGAAGAACAAAAAAATTAAAAGAAAGAGAAAATATTAATTGGAAATTTCTGTTTCCCTTTTTTGCAATATAATTAGGGAAGTAAATGAATTTATAAACGGAGAAGAAGTCTCCGTTATCCCCAACTAATGAGGAGGGAGGAATGTGCACCCGCGGGTGCAAAAGTTGCTCTCGGGAAGTAAAATAACTTCGC